>JAHWFO010061024.1:3820639-3875714 GCA_023313115.1 Rhysida immarginata
GTAGTATTTAGAAAATGTAAACGAGCTCTATCTTCTTTCGTTTCTCATCATTTCCGATCGAATCATATATCAAATAAAATATATTGCTAGGTTCTAAAGACCAAGTTGCTGGCCCCGGCCCGGGGAGGGGCCCGGCCCCCCCCCCACCCGGGACAATTTGGTCCAAATTTCATAGTAATGTAGATATTGCCTAGAGGAATTTGCGTTTCAGTCCTTTACATACCTAAATAATACGTAGATCTTTTGTCCCCTCTAATTCCACCTCCGTAACTCCGACCCCAGTATACCAATCAAAACCAAACTAAATGCCCATAGTAAGCTACATTCCGAATTTCAACCTTCTACGTCAAAAAATGTAGAAAAATGAAGCATGGGGACAGACCATGGCCGCCTAGATGAGCAGGCCCGACACTAAGAACTAATGACGTCACAAAAAGAGGGAAAGAGGGCAGAGAGAAAACAATAAAAGAGCTCGTTAGCAAATGAAAGGTAAACATCGATAGACATTTTTGAGTTTTTATATTGTTTTAAAAATATTCTATATTTTTTTTATAAATTATTACAATTAATAAAGAAAGTTTTGATTTTTAGTTGTTTAGTTTAAGCATTAAGCACTATAGACAAATGTTTCGCCTGTGAAAGCATCCTGATCTGGAGCTTAATGCTTGAAAAACTACAAAGGATATAGTTTTTCTTGTTATTATGTATTAGTACATGGGTTTTATTTATAAACTAGCAGAGACACCCGGTGTTGCCCAGGTTAATCAGAGTTGTAGGTAAAATACCATACTTTATAGCGGTTTTAAAACTTTGGTTTATTTTGGAATCATTCAGAAAAATTTTAGAATGATTTAGGTCACTTTGGCTATTTCCTAAAACTAAAAGGTGAAGCCCGACGAGGGGCAAAAACACTATTAGGGTGGGTTTTTTTATCAGGGTTTTTTGTTTTTTTATCACGGAAACATCCACTTTGCCTTCTTATAGAGTCTAAACTATTTAAAACATTTTTTCCGGTTAAACAGATAGAAAGACTAAAATTTGTAAAAGAATGCAATATAAGCTACATGTATTTTGAAAAAATAAGCAAAACGAACACTCTCACTGAGCAATGAAATCTACTAGTCTAATAACTATCAATTCTAAGTTTCTCTGACCAATACTCGTTCCTTCTCTTTCTTTTTCCTTTCCAATCACACAAACTTTCGCCAGTCGTCTGGACGGTTGTGAAGGAGCTCAAGGGAGATGAATGTATGTCCTTTACAAATGATGTTCGCCAAAGTTGAATGCCGTTATCGCTTGAACATGATCTAAACATGAGGAATTGCTTATAAACGTCGTCAGTGATTTAGATAATCAGAAACAAAAAAAGAATATGTGAGCAATCCATGCTTCCTTTAAAATATGTTGTGAAAAATTATTATTTTTAAACCAATTTTTGCTGAATAATCAAGTGTTCTGCATCCACACATAAGCTCAACATAAAGATAGAGCATCGTTTGCATCAAACCTTCCCTCCTTTGATCACAAGACCATTCCCATCATGCTCAAGCTGTCCGGGCCTTCTTATCTAGGCGGCTTTTGGACAGACGGATATTGTGAAATAGTGAAACCAATAAGTGTTCCATTTTTCTGCTACTTAATAATGTCCAATTGCTTTTGTATTGTCTGTGGAGGATTCTTATCCCTGTAAATTTTAAGAATCGATGTCTAAATCATACTTCTTTTTATAAATACCAGAATTTTCAAACGTCCTATCATCAACATAAGCAATCTCTTTTGTTTTCATAACCAAGTTGTCATACACGTAGAAAAATCTAATGCAAGATGTAGAGCAAAACTTGAGATGGTACTGCAGCGTCGAAGGTAACACTTATACATAATCCTTGCATTACCCTCTGTTGGAGACATTTCAAATTTCTCCTTGCGGACGCTTCATGAAGAGAAATTTTTTTCCCCTTTTTTTGGTGCAATATTATCTAAAGTTGATTTTTTTTTCTTGAAAAAAGAACTTGCTCGCATTAACACTTAAGTTGATGTCGGCATCTAATTAAGATTATTAACTAATAACCTGAATTTGTATTAGAAAAGAAAGCTACCGTCATAAGAACGTTAGAGAGAAAAACAAAATAAAAACGTTTGTATTCAAAAGTGAAACGTTAAATAATCGCATATGGTTAATTATAGAGGTTAAGGAAGAGAAGTAGACGCTTATTCGCAAAATTGATTTAATTTTTAAATATGGATATACAGGGTGTCCATAAAAGGTCTGACACATTTTATGTATGTAATACCAAAAAAAACTAATAAAGATAAACAGAAACGGATTTCAATGTATGAAACTGTAACTGAAAAAGTTTTATTAAACCAAGTTAGTAGACCCCAATGTGTGCTCTTTGGGTCACACGAGGATATCCAGCCGATAATCAATTTCTTGCCATGTTCTTTTGAGCATATCAACATCAACCTTGTCAATAGCAATCGCGATTCGGCGTTTCAAATCCGTAATGTCCTTAACTTTTGTCTTGAACACCTGATCCTTCGCGAACCCCCGCAAGAAAAAGTCCAGTGGCGTAATGTCGGGTGATCGAGGGGCCAAGAGATAGGTTCATCTCTTCCTACCCAACGACATGGAAATTTTTTGTCCAAAGCGGCATGAACAATTGTCCTCCCGGTGTGGTGGTGCTCCATCCTGTTGGAAGAGAAATCGGGCCGTAGTTCATCTAATTACGGAAATACAAAATTCTGCAACATGTCCAGATACGTAATGGAAGCAACGGTTGGTTCTGCAAAGAAGGGTCTTAGTACGCGATCGTGCATATACGCGTACCAGACATTGAGTTTTGGGCTGTCTCTTTCCATTTCGCGGACACAATGCGGGTTTACCGATCCCAAATGCGAACATTATGGCGGTTAACATGTCCGGAAATGTGGAATGTCGCCTTGCCGGAAAACACAACACGCTGAAGAAAATCTCCATCGTCTTCAATCAAACAGTTTCGTACGTTTCGGCTTGTCATCTGGTTGGAGAGCTTGTACAAGCTGAATCTTGTATGGATACAATTGTAACGTCTTACGTACGATTTTATGTACTGTGGATTTAGGCAAACCCAATTCTCTGGAAGCTGTCCTTATCGATTTTCTAGGCTCCGATAAAGCGCCTCTCTAATTCTTTCCACATCCCCATCCGTTATGCTTGGGCGGCCTGAAATTTTTTTGCATAGCACGCTGCCTGTTTCCAAAAACCTCTTCTCCCATTCTAAAATGCTGTTTCGACATGGTGGATCCTTATTAAAGTGTCTTCGAAAATTTCTCTGTGTCTGAGTCACCGATTTCGTTTCGATAAACCAATACACTGTCCATGTTCTCTCCTGTGGAGTAGCCATCATTTGTTTTAATAACCCGGACAGGGAAGAGAGAGAACGGAAAGCGAAGTGATGTTATTTTGTTGAAATAAAGATACACATAGCGTTCCCAACGTTCGTGACATAAAACGTTAGTCTCTTTATCCTTAAACCCAGAGATCGTTAAAGAAATTCTCTGCTTTAACCTCTAACCCAGATATGAAGAGCACTTTTACTTTCGATATGGAAGCAACTAAGGCTGCCTGCCTGCAACTGCTGTCAGTACATGTACGATGGAGATGTATTATATCTAGTGATGTCCGTTGGATCCGGATCTCTGATCCGGATCTGAAAATATCCGGATTCGGATCTAGAAATATCCGGATCCGGATCCGGATCCGGATCTCGGATCTCGGATCCGGATTTCGGATCTCGGATATCGGATCCGGATCTCGGATCTCGGATTTCGGATCTCGGATCCGGATTTCGGATCTCGGATATCGGATCCGGATTTCGGATCCTTTCGCTGGATGCGTATTAAGACTAATTAGGACTTAAGAGGACTAGGCTATCACTTAATAAAAGCATTTATAAACTGCTTTCAGAAAAAGTTTGCATATACACAATTTCCTGATATAGGATCCGAATTTCGGATCTCGGATCCAAGATCCGGATCTCAGATCTCGGACCCAAGATCCGGATCTCAGATCTCGGATCCAAGATCCGGATCTCGGATTTCTGACCTAGGTCCGAAAAAAAGATCCGGATATCCGGATCTTGAATTATCCGGATCTTGACATCACTAATTATATCTCCATCGTGAGTGCAAATGAATTTGTGCTGTTTTTATAATATTTATTAATGGCATTGGCATTTAGCAAGGTATTGTGGAACGAAACAGACAGAAATTCCAATCGGAAAGCAGGGATTTAAAGAAGTGAAAATAGAACGGAGGAGGGGGAACAGCCTCCTTCCCTGAAACAGCCACCAGTCACGTTATGGAAGGGGTTGACGTTCAGCCGATTAACTCATGTCCCAGACGTTGCAGATCAGTGACGATGTTTTTATTAACTTAAATAGGAGACTTTATCCGTGGCCTTCGAGATATTAGGCCTCCGCATCGGCTTGAAATTGCGTGCAGAGGCAGTTTCAATTTTTGACCGCTAGTTGGCGCACGTCAGGGATAAACAACTACTTTCTATCTCATCGCTATGCTAATTTATCCGACTTTATCTCGCAAAATTCTGGCTCTCACGACAAAATTAGGTCTAATAAAGAAAACTATCTTTCATGGAAATGATTTTATAGGGAAATTCTTATTATATGCTCAAACTGACAGTGGAATAAAAATTCTATAAATATGTGGAAAAAAAACCCCTACCCTCATCCATCCCTGCCTGTACTTATGGGAGGTTCTCCTTGTTATAAAAGAACATTTTCAATTTAAAACTTTAGTGAAAAATCATTACTTAACTGAATTTCCTTTTATTCATTTACATTTATGTATATCTTTATGTAATATTGATGAATTTGTCTTTACCGGCTTATTGTATAATTTTCTACAAGAGCAAATGACGCGATCCTTATGTGGTCTTGTTTTCATTGCACTGAATGAAATTAATGAAACGAAATTATTCCAACATATTTTTAGCATTTTTCAAACGTCACGCTCGCACATTTTTTGTGTTGTTGGTTTTTCTTTTGAATCGAATTTTAATAGAAATTGATCTGCATTTATCATAATGAGCGATATATTCGATGTAAGTAAAAAATCGGTTTAAAATCGGAAATTATTCACAAACAAAATATTGAAATAAAATGTTTTATCAAGGACAGATGAAGGGCGGCGGGGGATTCACACAACGTACCTTCATCTGTTCTTGGTTTTATCAATCATTTTAACATAACATACACAATGCTAAACTACTTTTCACCACACGTCATCTGGAATGGTCTGCATAAAAACAATCATTGATATGTGGGCCGATTTGAGTCTATTGCGTTCAGACTCAAAAAACGTCTCCTGACGTTGGTTAACCGATTTCGAAAAAAACGATTACTTTGATTCGATATCATCAAGAACAGATGAAGAGGGAGGGGTAATCGTTCGATTACCTCCTTCATGTGTTTTTTAATATCATGCGCTAGACGATTTATCGAACGAGATCGTCTGTACTATTAACGATTGATTTTATTGATACATCCAACAACAGGCTGTTGAATGTACATTCAACTCAAAAAAACAAAACAACTAAATACCTGTTAATGTAGGTTTCGGGCTGATGACAGCATAAAACGAAATTAGATTTCAATAATTTCAAAATAAAGTACTTTTATTAAATGATTAATTTAATAACACATGGCCTCTGAAAACAAGGAAGTTTACACTAACACTGAATCAGGGGCGTAGTTAAGGGAGGCAAACAAAGGTGTGCTAAGTACACGGGCGCAACGAATTAGCACTTTAAAAACAACGAAATATCTCAATGAGAGAATACAAAAAATATAAATTACAAATATATATAATCAATGAAAAGCAAAATACAAATTAATAAAAAAACTGCGTTCGAAGTGTTTGTTTTTCCTCTAAATTCACGAAATAATTTTATCAACGTCTGTAGCTTCCATAGATTAAGCTTGGATCCATCGTTGTTTTATCCCTGATGATCCCCCTCTAGCGTTAAAAAGTTGAACTTCCGCTGGCACGGAGGAAAGCATTGAAATGAGAGGCGATGCGGAGGCTTAATATCTCGAAGGCCACGCTTTATCATAAATGTTTTGGAATAACGCCACCAGATGGCAGTATGTGTTCTGTTTTGGTATGATTCTTTCCTTCCCAATATGATTTCTAATAGATAAAGTTCTGTTTTGTGAAGTAAGATCAGTTTATAAATAAAAATGAAAGTATATGAAATTAAAGACGAACTGAGAAAGCTTGGCGCAACTTTAACACGATCTAATGCTGAATTAGAAGAAAGCTATAATTTTTACATATAATTTAAAAAAAATTGTGGATTAAAATATCGCACTAAGCATGGTATTTTCTTTTAGGTTATCACTCTGGAGAAATAATGATTTGAGGCATGTATTAGTGGATATTCCTGAGTTGCCAAAAACATCGTCAATTTTATTTCTATTAAGTGGATATAAAGATATACAATCATTGGATAACAAAACGTATGTAAACAAAACATTTCATGGGTGGTATCAGCAAAGGTTTGCAGAAGCTAGTTTAGAGAATATCCATGTCTAGTATCACGATAATTATAATAAATAAAGGAGAATCCGAGAAGTGATACGGAAACAAGAATTTGCCTAACGCGTTTCGAAAATCTTCATCATCGGAACAGGACAACCTCTGATGATGAAGATTTTCAAAACGCGTTAGGCAATAAATTCTTTCTTGTTTCCGTATCACTTCTCGGATTCTCCTTTATTTATTAGAAGCTAGTTTACAGAGAGGAAGGAGGTTATTTGCTGCCAAGTTTTTTAAAATACGTAACTTGCGTGAACCATGGTGAACATTTTTTTTCTTAATAAATTCATTGTTTCTGCACACTTTGTAGCTTATTATTTTTTTCTTAAATTTCTAAAAGGTCCAGCTAATAGACAAATTTCTCTTGGCAAGATAGTTAAGCTAGGAAAAGCCTGCAAATGGGGCTTAACCCATGAATTCATTACACTGAAGCAATACTGCAAAATTACAAGTAATAAGATTATCAATTGTGGTTCACATATAGATGAACAACGAGCCTATTTTGCTCTTTCACCTGACGGAAAATCTGAAGATAATTTATTCCTTGTAGGGATTAAGTGCCCTTTCATAATTAGAAATGAAATCCCAACTGCTGCATCTTATTTAAATAAACATGGTAGAATGTCCACACTCAACAATAGCCATGCATACTATACCCAAGTGCAAATGCAAATTATGTGGTGAAAATAGAGAAAACAGAATTTGTAATTTGTACCACAAGGGTATTTATACAGAGTGGATTTCTTATGATGAATTCATTTGCAATCAAATTTTGAAAGACATAGATCTAGATTACCAAAAAGGTTTGCACCTTTGTTGTTAAATACATGCCTAATGATTTAAATACCCAAAACCATGAAAATAACATTTATTTTATTTTAAAAAATTAAATTTATTTATTTCACATTTGTATTTCTTGATTATTCAATCATTTAATTGATGCTTTCAAATTTGATATCATAAAACAATTATAAAATACCTGGGTTGAAATTGGCCACAAATGAGTAGGTAAAGGATCTTTAAGAATTTTGTTTTTCTTGGCCAAGCCTATGACCCTTTAAACAATAATTCTTCTGTTTGCTATTTTTCTGGTCTTAACTATATCCGTCTCTGACATTTGGTCACTTTTTTAAAGGGGGGAATGTTCAAATGTACCTTCCCTTTTTCCAATAAATCTGAGATGTCAAATTCACGGTCTGCCAATACATACATTCCCTCTTTAAGTAAATTTAAGAATCCACACTGTTTCAAAATTTGCCTATCACTCACGGACCCACCAAATAATTCAGAAACATACATCACCACCCCAGACTCACTCACACCAATCATGCTCTTGAAAGTGTTTCTATTCTTATATGAAGAGAATGTCACTTGTTGAATCAAAGGATCCTCACTCCTATCAATGGGACTTTCTGGAGGATCAATACCTCTTTTAACAACAATAGCTACCCCACCAGAGACTGGATCTGAAGCTTTTTTAGGGGGCCTATCTTTTCTGTAAACATAGTACCCTGGTAGATTGAAAGCCCTACTCTTTTTGAGATGGGTTTCGCACAAGAAGGCAACATCGATGTTCCAACTTGAAGGAAATCATAAAATTCAAAACGCTTGCGAGAGATTCCCCTCGCATTCTATGTAGTGCAACGTAGCTTATCTTGATTTATAACTTTGTCCATGATTATTTTCTTTGTCTCAGCTTGAGTGATCTGCGGCAAAACTTTGCCACTATCCTTTAACATATTCATTAGGTTGCCCAGACACCTTTGAATTTTAACCATTTGGTCGTGGTCAACGACTCCCTTACCAACAGAAGCAGAAGCAACCGAAACAAAAGTTCTTCCTTCAGCTACTTTGGAAGTTCTATTCCTTTTAACTTGTGGGCATTTGAGACACTTAGTATTACTCGATGTGTGCTGGACTTCACATCGAGTACATTTAAGCTGGTTTTACACTAGCAATCTTTCCCGAGAAAGTGGCGAGCTGTACCCGCGAAAGTTGTTTACACTATTCACAAACGAGGGTGTACACGGGTAAGATGAGCACGCTAACTTTCCCGAGCTGGCTTTCCCGGGTAGTGTGGCTCGCTTCGCGAAAACGAGGCTCATCTCCGTTGATGCCATTGAAACATAAGAAAAAATGGCGGAAGATAAGCCGGGCAACGAAGCAATGGTGTATGTGAAAAGATTAAAGGTGAAATTCACATTTTTCGAGTTTGTGTTATTGTTACTGATATGTTGGCCTCCATGTTTGTTACAACAGAACAGGAATGACGATTAAAATAAATCTGCCTTCGTTACATACTCGAGAAAACTTTCTCGGGAAAGATGCTTTTAATGTAAACAGTTAAGCGGCTACAGCAGGCTCTAGCAAAGCGTGCGCAGCCCGGTTAGCCTTTCCCGCTAATAAAGCGAGCTAGTGTAAAACCAGCTTTAGTTGTCTTTACCTTTTATATTAGTGCAGCCCCTTGACTGATGGTCGCCCGCGCACTTGTTACAATGCGGCGACTTGGTGCAGCCCTGGGACACATGTCCAAAACGTAAACAATTGTAACATTGTAAGGGCTTCTTGTTGCCTCTAAACAATTCAACTGTAATAGCAAGTGGGCCAATGCGCTTTAAATTTAGGAAAGATTTACTGTGCTCAGTATTTTGGAGGAGGACTAGAACCATTGGCATCTCAACAGCACCATTTGCTTTTTTAAGTCTAACTGCCTTATCGGGGAAGTAGTTAGCGTTTCTAAGGTCTTCACAAAAATCTTGGATACAACCTACGTCATGGACAACGTATTTTAACAGTTTCTCAGACATGAGTTGATGATGCTGGATTTTAAGCACACCATTCATTTTGATTCCTGACACGAGGATTTTATGTGTTTTCTCCTCGTGGCATTTAACACTGATAGTGTATGAGCGTCCAGTAATCTTATCTAAAGTTACGTGATTTTTTATCTCATCTAGCACTTCCTTAATCGGTTTCCCGTGATGTCTAACGATAATAGGGGGAATGTAAATAGCTCTCTTTTCACTTACCTTAATCTGGGAATTTTTCAAACTCGTGCCCCTTCTGGGTTTTTTGCTACGAACAACTGGTCAGGCACTGTCTTCCACTTCTCCATCACTTCCGTCGGAATGTTTTCTTTTGTTACCACCGTTTGTCGAACAGTTACGATGATCACTTATTTCCATGGACTCCAGTCCATGCACTTTGTTAGCAAGGGAGATAGGTTGAATTTTTTTTCCTACCTTATTTTCTTTCATGGAGTTTCACGCATTTGGAGTCCCGGAACATTTCTCAAAGGCTTCTTTAAATTCACTTATATTGTTGATGACGTCTGTACGAAAGTTTTGAATTTCCATGTTGATTCCATTGAATTTCTCCTTAAAACTTGTTCGTAAGGATTCGACCTTCGCCTCCAGTGCATTATCCTTGGCGTTCATGTCATCCCTGAGAGATTCTACCATTCATTAAATACTAGGTCAAATGCAGCAAACCTAGGATCCAAACAGGCATCCATGTAGCAGGACACACTTTTAGCGTCAGGCGCTAGCAAAGACTCATTTGCCGACTTCAGCGTCGTTAATTTGGACGAAGCCATCATATTCCTAAAAGAGAATTGTACAGCTCCAGGGGGGAGGGCAGGGGAGAATAACCTCGCAGCTAGGTGTGTCCTAAAGAAAGACGTACCTAGCTTTTAAGATAAAGAACAAGTCAGGTTTGCGAGGAAATTAATCCCAAAGCCTGGGACTCAGAAAGATAATGAGCGTCTTGATGTAGTGGTTTACAGGAATATTAATTCCAACGCCAGGGACCAGCACATAAGACGTAACAGAAGGTGAATATCGCCCTGAAAAGGGCGCACCGTGAAATGAGAGCAAAGAGCTGATACTTGAAATGAGAGTAGAGGTGACACCTTGAAGAGCTAGTCCGACCTGATCGTCCTAGTCCTCTTCGTAGTCCTCCATACAATATCCAACATTTACAGGATTGTATATACATTTAAAGGGCCAATCAGAGGGTAAGAAATCATAGTAAAATGTGATTGGGAAAAGGGACGAATCTGAGACCAAATAAGCTGAGAAGTCATGATTGGTGAATAACAAAAACGGGAGTATTGAACAAAGATTGCTTAATATAATCAATTATCTTCTTCTACTTAGTTAAGTCCATTGGTTCTCTGTCTAGGTTAATTAACTTATCTGGAGTTTTCAAGAGATTCCAAAAAATTAAGACTCATGTAGTTGTCCGTCATATATACGAGGGTTGGGGCATAAGTCATGGCAACTATTTTTTTTCTCATAGCTAAGGGATGGTATCACAAAATGTCATATGTCTCGAGGAAACCGTTCATTCATAGTATATTTCCATAACACCAGATGGCCCTGTGATTTCCTTTTGTTGCATAGAGAACAATGTTAAATCAGTTCTTAGTCAACCGCCGTGCAGGATGGATATAACCCGAGTTGAACAACGCTCAATATAGCCGGTCTCCGCTGACTTTGGTAAGAATTGGAGCACCCACTATACTCTCCGGACTTTTCTCCATGTGATTTTGATCTTATACGGACGGTAAGGAACCATTACGTGATAGACAGCTTCGGACACGAATGGACATTGCAAATACCCGTATTGTGCAACAGGAGATGACCAGATTTCCACATGGTGAGAGAAATGGTGAAGCAGATGATATGGGCGCCTGTCACATCGTTGGCAGCGTATTGTGAACGTTCAGGGGACTACTTTGAGGCCCTTTAGAACGGTTATGTGTGCTGTAATGATTCTGGAACATGAAAGTTGTAATGTTATATCAACTACCTTAATGAACATGAAGAGCAAAATATTTCCGTGTTGCTAAATGTCCGTACATTTCCTCCATTCCTTGTCCTTTCATCTATATATTTCGCATTTTCCACCCACGGTCGAATTCTCACAAAAAAAATAATTGCCATGACTTATGCCCCAACCCTCGTAATTATATAATCTTTTTATATAATTTTCATCGATGACCACTGCTACTGCTACTGCACGACGATTCTACCCCTCGACGGACGACGACGTACCTATTGCCGTCTGCACGACTTTCAGTGCATCGGTGGAATCTCCAAGAGGGCTAACAAGGTAGGACTTTTTCAAGTCTTTTAAACTGAGTCGTTCTGACACCAAAACCCAGCACCACACCTGCTTCATGATGACATCAGGCGTTGCGTCGAAATCTGCTAACATTATAGTTAAATACACGGATGGTAAATAGTTGCCTTGTGATCAAAGCTTATAAAGACGCGTGCAAGGATGCTAGATTCTATGCATTCGATATTATAATCAATGAACAGCTAGAGGCTTTACGTACGATTTTTAATAACAAATATATAGACCTTGAACGCAAGGTGGAAACGCTGGCCAAAAATATTAGTAATTTGGATACTAAAATTGATGGACTAAAGTCGGAGATTATGAGTGCCCGTAATGAAGCTGCAAGCGGGCTTACTAGTCTTGATCATACTATTAGAGAAATGATGAACTCCCTCAATACATGTAATTCAAATTCGCCCATGATTGTGGATGCCATTGAACCTTTGCAAGACATTAATGATCCCTCACTTAACTGTGCAGAGTCCCTCTCAATAGAAAATGTTGGGAATAAGCGTAAATTAAATGAGGATCTAAATACGGAAGTTAATAACTGGATACCTGTCTCAAACAAGAAAACTAAGAAAGGCATGCGTATTGACAATATATCTAGTGAAGCGGCCATCAGTGACGTAGCTGCTGTTGCCTTCCGCGAAAAAGCCAAGAGATCTGTTCAATCTAGCCCTAGAGAAGGAAATCTGTATATCCCTCCGATTATAATCCATACTCACGGTAAACCAATTAGGGATACTCTAGAAGAAATCAAGAAGCATGTGCCCTTAGAAAGCATCACAACCCATACAGGCAGGACTGAAACCATTAAAATTAAGTGTCAAAATGAAGACATCCATAAAAAATTAGTGTCAGGAATCATGAGTGATAATATCCTGAAAATACAACATCACCAGCTGAAATCGGAAAAACCGTTAAAATATGTTATAAGGAATGTTGATGTAACATATAATTTAGACGATTTCCTTGAAGATCTCAAAGGGACAAATTACTTCCCTGAAAAAATAATAAGACTTACAAAGGCAAATGGCTCGGTTGAAATGCCGTTGATCCTGGCACTATTTCAAAACACTGAGCACAATAGAACTTTAGAGAAGTCACTCGGATTGGTCATCTGGCAGTGCTCTTTGAGCTGTTTAGGGGTAATAAGAAACCTCTACAATGTTACAGATTTGAGCACGTTTTCATAGGCTGTACTGAGCTACCTCGTTGTAATAAGTGTGCAGGAAACCATGAGTCTAGAGAATGAAAAAATGTAAAGGGCCAGGATTCACCTAAATGTATTCGCTGTGAAGGACAGCATACCTCAAGTTTCTCAGGATGTCCTAAATATCCCAAAGTAAACAGAATGCGTAGTGCTAAGACTATTGTAGGGAGATCCTATGCATCGGTGGTTTAAAAAACTGTTGATAGAGGCTTCAACCCTTCGGATTTACAAGATATGAACAAGAAAAGAGGCGCGATGCTAAAATTATATGAAGAAATCGTAAAGTCTATTCCACAAATTGTCAAATCATTCCCTAAAGCTTAATTATGGCTAGTAACAGCTTCAAAGTAGTTAATCAAGGTAAACTTAGATGTACAATCTGGAATGCCAGAGGCATCTCACGTAAGCGAGAGGAGTTCTTCGACTTTCTATCGAGAAACAAAATCGATATCGCCTTTGTCTGTGAAACGCACCTTAAGACGGAACGGTTATTCAGGCTGCCTGAATACATAGTCTATCGTAAGGACGGACTCCCAAAAAATCCTGCTCATAATGTCTCTGGCGGAGCGGCTGTTATAGTTAAAGAAGGTATTGAGCATATTGAAGTCATTACCCCGAACTATTCAGGAATGGAAGCGGCGTCTATTCTCATCAAGGACCTCACGATTGGCTGGGTGAAGCTTGTTACGCTTTATAATTCCGCAGGGCATGCGATTGACCCCTGCGAGCTCGAAGAGTTGCTCTCTGGTAACGTTCCTGTTGTTTTGGCTGGCGATCTAAATGCGAAACACCCTCACTGGAATTCCAGATGCATTAATCACAATGGTGCTATCTTATATGGTTACATCCAGAATCAGCTGGACACTGTCGCTATCAGTCCAATCAAGCATACATATTATTGTGATCATTCTCCCGTGAGCGATGTCCTGGATATTGCTATTCTCAAGGGTCTATTCAAGCCGTTTAACATTTACACGGTGGACGATCTAACATCTGACCATCTTCCAGTTGCCCTTAACTTTGATGGCTTAAATATGGACATCCTGAATCGGCTTCCTATAAGGCGGGATTGGAAACTCTTTCGTGACCTTCTTAAAACTAACAACGGCTACACAGCGAGTGCCTCCAGCACCAATGAAATCAATGATAGAGTCAAAGACATTACCAGTAATATCAACAATGCGTTGTCTGCTAGTGCTTGCCCTATAAACCCTAAATATCCTGACCATCTCGATCTTCCTCCAAGCATTAGGCAAATTATTGCTGAGAGCAATGCCTTCCGAAGACTTTGGCAGCGTATACGTGATCCCATCTTTAAGAGAAAGTATAATAGGCTTTATAGGAGGGTCCACGAAAAAGTAAGAGAGCTACGAGTGCAAAAATGGACTAGCAAATTGAAGAATCTCTCAACTCATGACAACTCGCTTTGAACTATGATTAGATCTCTTAAGTGTATGAAAACGAAATTCCAACCCCTGTTTTCTCCAGATGGTACTACTCTTGCTACTACAGGTCAAGATAAAGCTCAGTTAATTGCTGAGTCACTTAGCAATCAATTTATCATCCCAATTCCAGATACTCCGGACGGAGAGCATGCAATCAGCGAGGTTCGTGATGTGTGTTCCAATTTTTATGAGGGTCGGCGGTGTTCCTATAGAGCGATCAATCTACCTGATGGAAATTGTGGAAATCATCAAGAAACACAAGAATAAGAAAGCCTCTGGAATGGATGCCATCACAAATAATGCACTTAAAAATCTACCTTCCAACCTGATTCTTGACATCTTTACACTAATTAATTACTGCTGGAAACTCGAATATTTCCCTTCATTGCCTGCAAGTTACAGGCCCATCAGCCTTTTACCAACTATGTCTAAGGTTATAGAGCGGACAATTCTTAAAAGATTCAATGAATTCTGCTCTGCCAATGATCTTGTTCGTGATGAGCAGTTTGGTTTCCGTACGGATCACTCCTGCCAAATGCAAATATGGCGGCTTGCTGTCGACGCAAAAAAATCTCTTAACAAGTTCTCTATATGCTGGCATTATCTTCCTAGACATTTGTAAGGCCTTCGATCAAGTTTGGCATGATGGTGTCATTTATAAAATGATAAAATTTGGATTTCCAGATGACCTTATTATGCTGGTCCACTCATTCCTCTCAGACAGGTCTTTTCGAGCTAAAATTGGTGACTCCATTTCCCAATCATGTGTGGTTAAAGCCGGTGTCCCACAGGGGTCAGTTCTGGGACCAGCCTTGTTCAATTTTTTTTATTCAGGACTTTCCCGAACCCGACAAGTGTAAACTGTACTTATACGCTGATGATGCGGCCATCTTAACCTTTACCCGTATTCCTACCCATGTCATCTCTCGCTTGCAGAAAGCGCTGCATCTTTACGAAAAATGGTTCAACAGATGGAGGCTGAAGTTAAATGTTGGCAAGTGCAAGGCTATGTTCTTCACAAACAAACGCAGGAATCCCCCAGGTTTACTTACCCTGTACGGAAATAAGCTCGACTGGGTCAAAGAGTATAAATACCTTGGTGTGGTGATCGATTCTAGGTTCACCTGGAATCAACATGTTTCGTACGCGCTGAATAAGGCAAAGAGGGCCAAATTCAGTCTGATCGCGTTGCTTGGTCGTAACAGTGCTCTTGACATTGATAACAAGCTGCTCATCTACAAAATGATCATCCGCACGATCTTGCTTCATGGTATGCCAGCTTGGGCTTCTGTGTGCAAAACAAGGTGGAAGGAGCTGCAGACATTCCAAAATATTACTCTGAGAACAAGTGTGAAACTTGATCGTAGAGTAGCCAACAATACTGTCGTCCATGAGGATGTAGGGATGACGCATATTGGCAAGTTTGTACAGGATACGATAACGACTATGCTCCCGAAGATGCTTAATCACAGGAATCAGTTGGTGTCTGAAATTCACAACCCTTCTGACTACAGGAAACGCTTAAAACATCGCTTGCCCAGCCATGTCCTGGAAGTTAACTTCGACGATGTCAGGAATGTTATCTTCCCCGATTTTTGGATAGCCTAGTTCGCCTCTGGCTCCCCCCCCCTCTTTCTATGACAATCTTCAATCAGAATGAGGGAAATATTCTTCAATCATCTTGAGAAGGAGGACTTACTATTTTAAAAATTAATATTTCCTAATGCCTGCATAAATAAAGTT
Organism: Rhysida immarginata; assembly: GCA_023313115.1. NCBI lineage: Eukaryota > Metazoa > Arthropoda > Chilopoda > Scolopendromorpha > Scolopendridae > Rhysida > Rhysida immarginata. The sequence goes on from JAHWFO010061024.1 coordinate 3,836,768, forward strand.
ATTATCAAATAATATTGAAATTATTTTCTCTATCTCTTAACTGCTAACGGTTCCGAAGAATCAATTTCGAAATCTTAACGAGGAATGATAATTAGGCCTAATGATAACGAGAAATACGTTATCATCCTTGTTTCTGTGTTCGCTTAATGTTAACTATCCACACATCGCGCGATGACTGATCATGAGACCAAAGTAAATGAATTTATATTTTAAAGACACCCCCCCTCATTCTAACGGACTGATATATACCCCTTTTTCTATTTAGTCACAGTAAATTTCACTTACCTTGGTCGCATGATCAGTCATCGCGCGATGTGCGGATAGTTAACATTAACCAGGTGTTCACATTAAAAAGAAATACGTAAGTACATTTTACAACGAGGCCAACGAGAAATACAAGGCCCTGACGCGGAAAAGCCACCTGACCATAGCAGTCCGATCAACAATCCAACCTTCATTGTTTTCAACAAACGAAAAAATACTAATTGTTTAAATCCAAGATGGAAACAATGACGCTTACATTGTTATTCGGACTTCTATGGTCAGGTGACTTTTCCGCGTCCATGCCTGTCTTTCTAGTTGGCTTTGATTTTACAATAATTATAAGTCCCTCCTTACAATAATAATAATAATGGCATTATTATTAAATTAAAATAAATAGTATAAAGGATGAGAATTGTAAAGGAAATGAACGAGTCGTCAAATATCGCTATCGCACAACTGTTTTCATTGCCGCCATGTTTTGGTTTCTGTGGAGGTTTCGATTTAGCGGGTATTGGTTTCGATGTCATCCAGTGACGTCAAAATACGCTTGCGCAGTAAGGCAATTTTTACCACTTCCGGCAAACTGACCCCCACCTTGTTCTAGATCACCTTGGGTATCATCCGTAATTGTCTGTATCCTGCGAATTCAATGGTAATATTTTCAAATTTCATATTTTTTTTATTTAAAATATACTCCAAAACTCATTTCGGGAACGCGTCCATAAACGCTTTCTTGTAATTCAAACAAATAAAAAATGACATTAAACTAAACATAGAAAATCATGCCTTGGTATATAGCTTTATATATAATTTATTTAAGTAAATAATGGGATATTGTATTTTTATTACTTTACATTTTCATTTATTGGCTTTTTAAAAGTTGCCTGACAGTTAACAATTCATTTCGTGAACGCAATAAAGGGTTTGGCAAAATGTTTCGGAATAACCACGCTAGGTGGCGCTGGTGAGCAGGCACATGAAGTTTTTTTCGAGAAGGCAGACAGTGTTTGTGTATTTTGTGCAATCTATAATTCATTTTGCTGGTTAAGTGCCTTTTAGTTTAAAATTTGTGTAGCGTACTTTAATTCATTATCGTTTCGGGAACGCCATTATATATTTCGTTTGCGGGAAAAACGTATAATTTTAGTGTAATTCTGCTAAATAACACGGCTTACTAGCTAATCCCCTGAAATCCGGATACCAGGATGGGGTCGATGCCGTATAAACAAAATCAAATAATGTCAAATAATCATTTCGGGAACGGTCATTTCGGGAATGTTCTCGGACTATGACGGGCGTCACCGGAATGAGGACTGGATTATCGAAATGATGCCTGCATTCTCTACACAATCAAGGGTGATAGATTTAGGTACTTTAAACCAATTTTTATTTTTTGTTTTAGGGCATTAATATACACTACTTTGCCAAAAGTCATAGGACACTACCAATTTAATGGAAACACTTAGAAAAATACTTGTGTTAGTATCAAGTTGCTCCACCTTTTGCAGCATCTATTCTGTCGGGCATACTGTCCACACGTTTTTGATCTGTTCACAGGAATTTTTCGTCATTCCGCCAGAAGTGCCTTCGACAGTTCAGTCAGATTTTCGGACACAGATGTTCGATGGGGTTGAGATCGGGGCTCTGTACAGGCCAGTCAAATTCTTGCACCCCAATTTCATCAAACTATCTGTCTACAACCCTTGCTTTGTGCTAAGGTGCTTATCGTATTGAAAGAGAAAAGGGCAACTTCCAAACTGCTGCAAGAGAGCAAGGAATACGGCATTGTCCAGGATGTCTTGGTAACGCTCAGATGACCAGCCACAGAAATGATTGGGCCCAAACCACGAAAAGCACTCTCACACAATCACTGACCCTCCGCAAAACTTCACTTTGGGCACTACTCAGCTTGCCAGATGACGTTCTCCAGGCATTCTTTATACCCACATCCTTCCATTCGATTGCCAGAAGGTGTATCGTGAATCGTCACTCCATTCAGCCATCCACCATTGCTCCAGAGTCCAGTGACGTCTCTCTTTGCACCATTGCAATCTTGCTGTGTTGGCAGGTGCTGATGTTGGGTGTGTGGGCCGCAGCTCTGCCATGAAAACCCAGCGAACGCAGAATCTTGCGAAGCTAATGGAGTCAGTGAAGGTTCTTGTCAGTCCATCAACCGATGTTTTCGGTTTGCAGTGACCACCCTGCGAAGTGCCCTTCGGTCTCTGCCCGACATAATCTTGGATCTTCCGATCCTGAGCTGAACATTTGTCGGACCCTTATCTTTCCACGTACGGATGACGTTTTGAACGGATGATTTGGAGATGTTTAGCAGGGTTGACGTCTCTCTAACACTTTTGCCTGCAAGGTGGCACCAACAATTGTACTCCTAAGAAATTATAATGGAAATTGCAGATGATACTCCAATCATAAGAAAATGATATTATCAGAAAATATGGAAGGAAAAAGACAACCAGGTAGTCAAGATTCGTGGTTCCTGGTTCGAATCCAGGTCGTTAAATTTTTCTTTCCATTTTTTTCTGATAATATCATTATCTTATGATTGGAGTATCATGTCCAGTTTCCATTTATAATTTCTTACATGTGCTCATCAACTTTTTTTTGATGGTTTGGAAAGGAGAAATTCCCCATCTGCGAGTTGGCTCCCCGTCCTATCATAGGGCCTCCATTTTGACTACATGGTTGTTTTTAAGAACACCTGGTGACAGCCTTCACGTTGGCTCAGGAACCTCTCACGATTAGTAGAGGCAAAGAGCGTGATACTCATGGTTCCTGATTCGAATCCAGGTCGTGGAATCTTTCCTTCCATTTTATCTGATAATATGAATTGTACTCTCGAATTCCGAAAGCTGCTTTCTTTGAGCCATTCCTACAGCATGCAAGCGATCTCTTTTGTGTAGTATCAAGATGAACGATAGCATTTAAATTGCATGGGAATGCCTCATTATTATATAAAATGACTTTTCCAATGAACTTTTCAGAAAAGTCCCTCAAGGTAGTGTATTTGAGAAGTAAAGAAAGATTGTGATTCTTTATTTTTGATTTTCTGAATTGGTATGTTAATATATAAAATATTGTGCAATTGGCCAAAAAGTCATAATTCCTAAAGTAAAATAAAGATTTAATAGTGTTGAAAAAGTTTTCTTTGTGTCAAGTGTAAAGAATGATCGTAATCATCATTCAGGGAACGCGACCGTTATTTCCGGGAACGTCGGAAAAAGGGAAAATAAATCAACAGTAGTTTATTGTTTGTACGTAAATAAATAAATACATTATCAACTCTTTGCATTATAATCTGAATTGAATATACAGGCTCATAATACAAAAGATAAATTAAAGTTTCGTTTGTGAATTCACACCTAACACGATATGACGACAAATACTCGTAAAAATTCAAATTTGAAAGTTTAAATATCTTGATCAAAAATATCTAATTGAGAATTGCGTTTTGCTTTACTTTTTTAAGAGGAATAATAACTTAAATTAATTACATCAAATTTTATACAATTTCAAAAAACGTTCCAGAAATGATAATTACTGCCACTTCTGTTATTTTATGCCATAACTAAAAAATAAACAGTTTTTTTGCGTGCCCCTTTTCAGGACCATTTTAAAACACAAGGCACTATCTATGTAAATTATAAACTAATTTTCTAATGCAAGTTTATTTTTTCAAAAACTGAAAACTGAAAATGCTCACTCTTTGATTTTGAGCCTTAAGTATTTTTTAATTGCTGCCTATTACTTCAGTTCTTTTACTTTTAGTTAAAATTATAAAAAGTATAGAAAAATTAATAAAAAATGTCTTAGCTTTACATAAAAATGAAAAGAATACATTTTCTTAGATATCTGGTCCTTGTCTATCTGACTATCTATGCTTTAAACGCAACTATAATGGCTGAACCGATTTCGTCCAAAATTTTGAAATTTTATATTTTCGGATAAAAAAGAATGTTTAAATGACATCCGAAGGCAAGTCACTCTCAATTGAGGTTTCACAATTTTGTGGTCATTCATTTATATATGGTAAAGCGCTGTCCCCTATTGTGCTTAAAGTCTTCGGTGAATTTCCGCTCTTGGCACATTTTCAGGGCAGACACACATACGAAATAAAAAAATAAAAAAACGGAGCTACTTTTGGATATTCTTTCAAAAGTTTTAAAAATTTCCCTTAAAAGTGAGCTCAACTCCCAAATTAGCTGAATTTGGGGAAATGTATAGTTAACCTTCGTCAGGAAAGGATAATCTCAGTTGCAGCTCCGCATCTCACCATTCAATTTCAAGAGAACAAATTTCAAATTATAATCAATAATTCAAACTCTATGCATCATGTTCCAAATAAAGTCATATTATTAAAAAGTTACTGCTAGCAATGCCTATCAAAAAAAAAAAAAAGTTTTTTTACGATAGAATATGAATTAAGCTAGCAAAATAGGCGAAGTGAAGTTTAATAATTGCAAAAATAGCTTCGCCGACTTTAACCTAGCAAAATAAAATATCTATTATATAATTTACTAAAAATTAAAGTTTACAAACAAATTAATTGCTTGAGTCTCTAAAAGTAAAACAAATAGGCTCTAATCGAAAATGGACGTAGACTTTTTATCACAAATAATCAAGTTCTTCTAGTCATGTTATTCTGTAGAATTCTGCTTAATCTATTCTACAGCAGAACAGAGAAATGGACGTAAAAAGTTTAATATTCTGTGAAAAATTTATGTTTAAAATACTTCGCCAATTTCAATAAATCTAAAAAGAAAAACTACATAGCGAGAAAAATTTAGTTAATTTCGGATTTGAATTTCAAAAAATCTAGTAGGCAGTCTGTTTTTCAAATTTTCCTATGTAATGTCAATATTTATTGCGAATTAAAGAAAAATTAGTTCAATCTAAGTATGAAATTTGCACAAAAGAGCGTGTTGAACGTTCATATGAATTAACGGTATAAAGGCCCCCGTTATTATTTAACACTAATGAGAAGAGAATACACATTGCATTTAAATCTGGCTAACTGAAGTTCCTGGAAATTTTTAACGATTCAGTTCCGTGTTTGAAACGATCGTTAGGGTTGAACTGCTTGCCCATTTTTTTTCCCTTTACATATCAATGAAAATATATTTTTTCCATTATTTAGATTAAAGAATACGTTTTCTATTCTTCCATATACAAAACATTTTCTCACATGTTATGGCTAAAATATTATTGGACATTTCCTAAAAAAAAAAATTCATATACTATTATCGATCAATTCAGATTAAGAGGACCAGATCAGTGAGAATGAATAATGAATCCGATATTTGCCTTGGCAACGTCCAATTAATTGGCGCTTGGCAAAGAGCGTCGCAGTTGTGTTTAAAGCTGGCAACTTCCTGAAACCCACTGAGACCACGACAAACGGCAACGCATCACATGATCTCTGAAGACGAGGAACCAATCAACACTTGTTATTCATTGTAAAATAAAAATACATAAAACCCTATCTTCCTTGATGCACAACTTTGCAAAAGAAAACCTCAATTAAAACGTAAAAACTTGAGTTCTTGGTGAGAAACTGTCTTTACAAAACTAAAATAACAATAGAACTATTTATTTAATAATGTAGACAGTTAGCCTTTGAGAATTTATTGCAACAAACAAGCATAAATGACTATCGATAGAATTAATCGCGCTCTTTCCATAGCAGTGTCGATAGAAATATTAGAAAGAGCACGATTAATTGTAGGATTTTGTTATTACAGTAGAAGTACGATTATTCGAGGGTACTATTATACGAACTTAAGGTAATTTTAGTAAAATAAAGTATACATTGTATATGCAAATTTTACCTATCTATATACTTAAGTTCCAAGAGTGATTCTTTCGACAGTTCGTTGGTGAAACTACTGCATCGATAAACTTCATTTTGGTCTTAAATGAAAGGTCTTGTCTGTAGATTTGTCAAATTTAGTTTTGGTGTCCATTATTACTATTAATTAGGGCTAATTTACAATTCAAGATTGCTTTAAGCGCATGCATAATAATAGGATAAATAATGAAACATTTTTGCATTGACGTTGCACGTTTAACCATTGTTGGCGACGGCTTGAAGCACACGACGGAACTAAAACGTTATCCGACCATTGTCATTTGAGCAAAGTTAGCTTTGTCAAAGTTAGCTTTTTTGTCCATTATTACTATTAATTAGCGGTAATTTACAATTCAAAATGCTCAGGCTGGCAAATCAAACGATCCTTTTCACAATGACGTCACAATCAACAACTTTGCTGCCATTGACGATCAAATCAACAACAATTACATAAACAATTAACAACGATAACAATAAGCAACAGTTCAGGCAAAAACAGATGGAGATGGGTTATTTACCGTTAAATTTTGACGAGATCTATCTATACTCTGTACAACGAAAGTTGGAGTGGGCGTGTCCAGTTAAACTTCCTATTTCGATTGTTAGACATTGTTGATTCTACTTTGGCAAACAATGTCTAACAATTGAAATAGGAAGTTTAACTGGACACGCCCACTCCAACTTTCGTTGGATAGAGTATAGTATCTCATTGTATTTTACTTTACTATGATCTATTATAACAGTATTTTTAAGAAATAAATTAAATTATGCAGATAATACACTATTATGCAATTCTTTTGTTTTTATAGGTATTTTTCTTTCTATTCTTGTTATTTTATTGTTTTTAAATAAATAAATCAACATAAAAGTATAACACAAGATGCTTTTAATTCCTAAAAAATGTTCAGCCTATATTATCCGATGTTCGATAATCTTCTCTAGCTCCAGTTAACAAACCTCGGATAATTAAGATTCTACTGTAATTATACGGTCTACCAGAAAATACTAAAAAATAAAGAAAAACTCATATAACGAAACAATAAAAATGAGAGCTTCCTAAGTTGCTGTTGCCATTTATAATTTAAAAATGTTTATTAATAAGAAATGAATTGGTCCATTTTGTACATTTAAATTTTTAATATGTGATGACGTATTGCTGTATTTAAAAGATAACGAAAAAAAAATTAGTCACCCATGGTCATTCTATCGCTTGAATTACGGCTCGGTAGCAATTCTATCGGGGTCTGAATGTATCGCGAATCAATCTCCAACCATGCTTGCTCCATCTGATACCGGAGTTTGCTCAAATAGGCAGGATGGCTTTTACGGCGTTTCACCTTCGCCTAGATTCTCGATGAAATTCAAATCTGTGGATTTTGCAGGCCACTGCATCAGCCCCTTGAACACTGCAATTTTCGTCTTTGAACCAGCCCTTGGGCCAACAGTCTTCAGCACTTTTGCCTTGGCCTGTTAGGAGCCCTTACATCATCACACTTGAAAATTTATTTCGGGATCTTATGAAAAATTTATTTTTGTTTTAATTTCTTGTTATGAAAGGCAGAATGCAACTGGAAATGGAAATTTGTTTTTTTGTGTTTGTCTTAACAATGTAACAATTTTGTTGTTATGAAAAGCGGACATTAGGGAGTTAGTATTTTTTTCGTTACGAGAAATAAATTACGAAATGTTCAATCACATTTCTCGTGTAAAAAATTCTCGTTTAACGACAAAGCTGCAATCCTGTGGGGTTTTTTTCCGTATTGAATGCTTATCCAAAATAACTATTGGGATCTAATGCTAACATACAAGTGTTCATCTAGCGTAAAAAATGGAAGTTTTTTACGTCATAAAATACAGCAATTACACTAACTTCAACAGTATTAATCTAGACGGAGTAAAAAGTACTCACAAGGATTCCATTTTCCCATAAGTAGAGCATTGAGAATGATAACTGGCTCAAGTTGGTGGATAACAAGACACAAGCAGGCACTCGACTAAGCGAATGAACTAAGATGGCGGATATTTGGCCGGATAATCCCGTTATGCATAAACTGTGCATGAACCAGAATCTCGATACCACCGTCATTTGCCAAACGAGATAGAAAAAGTTTTTCGTGAAATTTTTTCGTAGCATACCAATATCGTCCACCTATAACGGAAGTGACGAAAAATTTTTTCCGTTTTCGTACGAAAAATTTCTTGTAACGAAAGAAACCTTATTCCTAATTGCTGACTTTTAATAATTGATGGATGATCTTTGAGTTGCTAGTGAACAAAAAAAAAAAAGGTTATTTAAAACAAAAAACGGTAATTGCGGTTTTTTCTTCTTCTTCTCTTCTCTTTTAGAATGGGCTAGAGTGAGGACATGTTATACAGGATGTATCAGGTTCGATGGTCATAAAGTACCTAGCGTTATTCTCCGCAAAATTCTAAGCATAATTTTCCTTATCCATTTTTCAATATTCTCAAAAAAAAATGCTTGAAATCGTTATCAAAGTCTGGCTATTATGACGTAATTCTAAGCCTTCTGACTTTAGAGTCCTAATTATTCTTGACTATTAACGATATTTCTTATCAACATTGAGTCAGTTTAGCAGCTATGATGATTTTTAGCTATGAATTTTCGTTAATTTAAAATATCAATTCATTTAGAGCTCATTAAAGTAGAGTAACTCTTGTTTATTTTCGAAGTAAGCGAGTCTATTGACTCTGTCTCCTACCCTTTTATGAATGAACTAGCCTTCAGCAGGGACAGTAAATGGCATAGATAGATTACGTCAGAATGCTGAAAATTACGTCAGAAGGCTTAGAATTACGTCATAATAGCCAAACTTTGGATAACGATTTCAAGCATTTTTTTGAGAATTTTGAAAAATGGATAAGGAAAATTATGCTTAGAATTTTGCGGAGAATAACGCTAGGTACTTTATGACCATCGAACCTGACACACGCTGTATAAACGGGAATCATAGTGAGACTTTGAATTGATTTGATACTTTAAAAAGTCTTCATAGGGATTGGAGTCGGCGATTCATACTGATCGAGAGATAATTTCCTAGGAGAAAAGGCAGAAAATTGCGACAATTTTAGGAGGAATTTGTTCGAGTTCCTTTGACCAAAAGAATGAAAGGGCATGTTGGAAAAGATTCTTCTGGAACGTTTTCGATGCCATGTTGAATACGCAGTTACATTGCGTATTGCCAATAAGCATAGTGGATGCTAAAATAGCGATGGTTGCGGGATTTTACGAATCTGTGCATCTCTTGGGTGATGTTTAGACGTCATGTAAAACAATTTTGTCCCTGTGATGTAAAGTTCTGTTGAGATAAAAAAGAATCACCAGTATTCCAAAAAGGTTGTATCGTCTTGGTTAAATATTGTTGGTACCTTTATATGGTCCCCAATTAAGCTGTAATAAAATGAGCCCCATATAGTAGATAAGACCGTGAACTCTTGATAATAATTAAGAACTGTTCTCCTCTTCTTATTTTGTTTGTTACTACAGTTTGTCCACAGTTTTTTGCATTATATCATTAATACTATCAATTAAAACTGGTTAATTATACGTATTGTTCTTAGGTATATTGCTGAGAACTTGTGAGATCTGGAAACAAATGATATTCTAAGTAGGTATGCATGAATTAATTACTAACAATACAACATATACCATGGGTACACTTCAAAATGCTACCTGTGCTGAAGGTGTTGGTCCATACTTTACCACAAGATTAGTCATATAACTACATGGGCCCTTAGTTTTCAGACATTTGACAAAATAAAACTGGAGGAAATGTATGTGTAATATTTGTTAGTATATTTAATGGTCTGAGTAACGCTCAAAATTTTAGAGAGCATAATTTTAAAAATTTTCCTTCACCATTTGTGCAGTAAAAGCGCGTAGAACAAGTTTTTGCAAAAACATTAACCTTCAGGTGGAAATAGATCTATAATCTATTGTTTTCGACCTGGTCTTCTTGATCTCTCGCGATTAGACATGACTCTTCTACCGCGGCTTACACTTACAAACCTTTTTGTATCTTCTGTATCCACAGGAGCTGGTTTTGTAGGATACGTCTCTGCTTGTAACAGCAAGTTTTCATCACATTCCATTGCATGGTACTCATGATCTAAGAGCTGAAAGCAAAATGTTTTCTGGCACCAACTGCATTTTATAAGTGGGGTCATCTGACAATCATCGAGGGAAAGTCGGGGCTTTTCATTGAATCGAGAACTCGCATTTCCAACGTTGATTTAGTGTGGCGTATTCTCTAGTATTCCAGCTTGATAGCATGCGTATTCAATAAATGGTCGGAACACTAGCGCAGAAAGAATGAAATGCAGAATGATGTGATATTTATGCTGTTCTGATCTGATATTTGCGTATCTTCATCTTGGCTATAACAAAATTGGCAATCTTAAGGAATAAATATTAACTTCTGTCAAATCCCATGTCACACGGTTGACAGAGTGATATTACAAGCTGGTAATATTTTGCCGTCAAATTTTGAGCAATGGTTAACGTCTAGTCGCGGGAGAATACGGAGACGAGGCCGAAAAATAATACATTTTAAGATTCCATTTAGTTTTGTTTGCGCCTGAAAAAAAATAGAAATGTACTTTGTTAAATTTGGGCGGTTAATGTTTTTGCGCAAAACTTGTTTTACGCAATTTTACTGCACAAAAGGTGAAGAGAAAAATTTTAAAATTATGCTGCTTCAGGGATATGAACCCGGATCTCTGTGCCACTCAGATCATTAAATAAAATGACAAATATTACTTTCTCTTATACACTTCCTCCAATTTTGTTTGTCAAATTTCTGAAACTAAGGACTCACACAGTCATGTGATTGACCTTGTGGGAAAGTACGGAGCAATATCTTCGGCACAGGCAGCATTTGCCTTATTTCAAGTGTACCCATGATATATGTTGCATTGTAATATCTCCATTTGCTGAGAAAATAGTTTAACATGGAAATAAGGGATGTGGTTAATGAGTATTTAAAATGCGTTGATAGCTCAATTGGTTTTATTTTTGTTAAATTTTCTATTTTATTCTACAATCTCATCATGGTTCATTTTACTCCGTGGAAATTCCACAGATTCCGCTAGTAAAGAATTAAAAATCAATCCATCAAATTCAGAATGAAAAACTAGAAATATATAGATACGCTAAAGTTCCCACATGCTGAAATATTATTTTAAAGGGTATTTTAAAAAAGTGAACATCAGAAACTAATTTTTTCTAGATGAACATATAATAGAAGTCAAGCCACTTTTAATGAATTTTATATATTAGAGAAACTTTACTGCAAATTAGGAGCTGATATCTGGCCATTTAACTTCTCTTGATCAGGAAATCATTCAGCTAATGAGATTCTGCTAGTAACGACCCATGTCTAATGCAAAAAAGGCAAGCAGCAGCTGTATTGATTACTTGGCACATTCAATAATGATGAAGCAGACCAATTTATCATAGTTTATAATTTAGCAAATGGAAACGCTATCATTTGCAGTCGTTTTCGTAGCAGCTCAGATGTCAGATACGTACGCGTCCCATCAATAAGTTGCAAGCAGTCCGATGCTATTCTCTCCTTTTTTTTCTTTTATTTTCTTTTTTTTTCTTGTTAAATCATTTTATGTCTAGCTTTTTCTCTTGCAATTTTATTGATTTTTACGCAGATATTCGCTGAATGAATATAATCAAATTTCTAGCTAATTCAGAAACAAAGAAGAAAATATGAACGCAGATGGTTCCAATAAATAGTATTCTGTATTATAAACATAATTAGAAAGTTTTCTTTCATTTAGAAATTCCTTTTCTGGAATTTTTGAAATGCTATTTGAGAAATAGGAATAACCGTATTAGAGTTAATAATGTTAATACACACAATGGTTTCAAGAAAAGTGTGGGTGTTCCACAGGGAAGTCTTCTTGGACCGCTGCTTTTCAGTATTTTCATTAACGATCTTTCCCATAGGTTGAGTCAGAAAAATTTACTTTCTGAGAGAGTCTCAGGAAAATGAGACTAAAGATTTTGACAAAGAAAAAAATCTTTAACAAAACTTACGTGATTACTTTTATTCATAGAGCCAAACAATTATAGAAGGTTGTTAGGGATCTATGAAAACGATTTGCCGATTGTAAGGCGATACCATGAAGCGGTGCTTCCGAAGTAACGGGCTTTTATATAACAATTATCTCCACGCGCTGTTCAAAGTATCAGATTGTGCATGATGCCGCCGAAAATCGCTCCGTTTTTGGAAGTGTACATAACAGCTCTTTCCTACGCAAAATATAGTTATTCCGCAATTATAAAAGCCTGCAAGGAGCGTGGATTTTCTGTGTCGAAGACGGGATGTGCAAGATACTAAACTGTAAAGGTTTAGCCAGAAGTGGAGCCATTCCAGCGGGAAAAACAGCTCAATCCCCGACCCTCTACAAGTGTCAGCAAATTTAGAGGCGAAGGCTGTCGAAGAATACGTCGATCACCATTCGCCCACCCCTGCTACGATCTGTGGGACCGCTGATCACTCATTGGTTAAGAGGAAAGAAAATAGACCAATGAGCGATGGATATGAACGGCGGGGAAAACGCAATGCGTCGCGGTTTTCGAGAGAGACGATAGAGACAGGAAAAAGTTGGAATAGGAAAGACACGGGAAATGGAGTGGCGGAAAAGCATGCAGGAAAAAGAAAAGCTGTAGACAGAAGGCTGAGAAGAAAGGAGCATCGGGAAAAGCCGAGGACGGAATCCAAGCGGTGTCGGAGAAGTATACAGGAAAGGCCGACGACGACGTAGTTTCGTTCTAATGGAGAATATCGATGTCGGAGAAACCAGCCGAACGAATCAGCACAGAAGCGTGGAAAAGCTCGCTCACGCAAGAATACAAGCGTCAAGGATTCCTGGATAACAGCAGGCAAGGCCACAAGCAATTCTGCCTCTACAAGCGATAGGCGAGTGTATAGAGACGCGAGGAACCGTGGGAAATGTGAACCACGACGAGAATCTACGTCGTTTGCTCCCGCCAACGTCCGTCGGCGGAGAACATACATATCTGTGAATGAGCCCAATTTCAAGGAAGCATCAGCCGTTTCACTCGCCAGCGAAGGTGGACATTTGGAAATTTCGTTCCAGGGAGTAATAGCAGGTAACGGGGGGGGGGGGGCCAAAGCGAACTAGTGATAAAACTAATTACTACTTTGAGAATAGCTGTTAAGAGTTAGTTAATTAAGCCCCGCCAGCGGTATCTAAATTTGCTTACATCTTGTTTTGTACATTTCATTGCTATAGTACCCCGAGCCACGGCAACGTTATTAACTACAAACGACGCATCCCATTCCTGGCCGTACTTTAGAATTATGCCTCCTGCCAGTTCGGACCAGACCAATTAAGCTCAATTTACATTATATTAGACTGTATTTAATTTCATATGTTGGCACCGAACCCTGCGTGCTGTAGTTTAATTTGCCATATTTATTTGTGAACTTTGATTTGACATTAAAGATTAATACTCATATATCCCACTTGCTAATTTCCCACTCTGTTAAACCTTAAGTCATTATTAATTAATAGTTACACGCGACAACTAGTCCGTACACCAGAAGTGGTCCGTAAATTCCGAGCTCTCGTAACCGAACCTAATCCTGCAACGCAGAAGACCATTGCAAACAAGATATACACTGTTTATCAACCGGGACCTACACCTTCAAAAGCGTACCACGCATAAATCTACACCTGCAAAAGCGTACCAAAAGAAGAACCGCGTTGTCATTTTAAACTGTACCATGGTAACAAAGTTTCATGGAACAAAATGAATCATCTTACTGATGATTAAGGCAGAAGTTGTTCGATATGCCCTCCTCCTTGTTCCGCTACTAATTCGAAGCGCAAAATGGCATGCTCCACAACAAATCGGAGGGTATCTGTACTAATTTGCATATCTCCAGACAATGTGAACCCTGCCAGCGCCATCTATCGGCAGATTTTGGAACTATTTTTTTCCTTCGCCAAACAAAATTCCATTGCCTCACGATTGTTCTGCTAAAATATCAGGTCATTCTGACGAGTAGTTTTTAAATTATCGATTTCTGAAATCGTAAATTTAATTATAATCACCCTGTATATATCGCTGAAATGCAAATAGTGAGCAATATGCACGCAAATACAGTGCCAAAAAATAAAATTAATCCTTAATGTTCACTTCTATGGCTTGCTCCATTAGGCAAATTTCTTTCTATAGCTAGTCCCAAACTTCGTGGGCGTTTCACTCTTTGCATTTGCAATTCCGTTAAGGGTGGTCGACCAGAGGATAGGCGGCGAGATCCTCTTGTAACTTTTGGTTGCCTTCGGCTAATGCTTGTTGGCCGCATACGAATTGCAGAACCTGCTCTTGATGAAACTCCAGCACCTTGATTAAATCAAGTCGCATTACATTACATTAAATCAAATCACATTACACCCTTTTCTAATTTATTGTTAACACATGTGAATCGTTTTCTCACCTTGAGTAATCAAAAATGTTTCCCACATACAGTGCTGGACATAATATTAGGACCAGTCGAAATACAAAACAAAATATTTTTATTTAATTTTTTAAATATTTTCTGTTTTTTAACGTATAAATAATTTTATTTGTGAAAGGAAATAAAAAAATATAAAATAAAATAAAAAAAGAAATAAATAAAAAAAGAAATTGATAAATATATTGTAAAAATTAAAAAAAAAATTGACATTTCTGAACTTACCACATTGGTTAATTGAAGAGGCTGATAAAATTTTGTATCGCCTGCCTTTTCTCCAAAGGCCAATTTTGCTATTTCGAATCGTAGCTCTGTTGTAATTTTTGGTACATTACATGAAACAACAGGAAAATACTTGATAACACCACCCTGATGTTTACAGAATTTGCCATGTATACCAACTGGACATGTAAACGTCCCTAGAAACATGTCAACTTCATAAACATCAGATCCTTTAGAGCTAGGAACATTGTACAATGTCTCAGATAGTTGCATTATCTGGCTTGGATCGGGCAAATAATCAGCTTTTTAAAAAAACTGCATTAAACATTAATCTTGGGGTAGCATCTCTACAATGAACAAATTCTCGAAGTATGTTCACATAATATTGCTCAAGAATGGTTCAAGAGAAATCGTTCGGAGCAATGATATTGAAAGCTTTTGCTCTACATAAAACTATATCCTTGAATATGCGAACTCTAATTTCCGCATAATTATTTATGTGGTGTCTGAACATTTCAGCTCTACGTCATGCCAATCCGCATTGCTCTCTCCGCATCCAATACTGTTCTAAATCTTTGATCCAATGCGGATATTTGAGAGCTTCACATGAATTGCAGGCTTCTTGATAGGCTGTTTCAGCCTCATCAATGAAAAGGCATCGCATTATGTTCTGGAATTGCTTCATCAAAGCTTGCCTGTCATTCCTCTCAATCTGATGTTTAGAATTCCACAACCATCTCAAAATGGCTTGCGGCACATGGAACAAACATTATCTAGTCTGACTGAGTGGAAAGCAATTAGCAATGGCATTGCGCTCGGTTGTGCTGTCATCTGTCAAGAATATGTTTGGATTTTTTTTTGCTGAGCAAAAGCATTCTCTCCCAATGCAGACAGCAGTAATCTTAATCCAGTTGTGTAATCCTGTTCACCTTGACCAGATGCTATAATAATACCCAGAGGAACTGCACCAACTACAAATGGAGTTAATAGAATGTCATGCTGTGATTCTGTGCGTCACACGATGCTGTGCTATCCATAAACACAATTTTGTTTCCAAGTGAATGCGCTCGTTTCATCAATGGTGTTAAAATTAAAACAGCCATGGTGTCCTTTTCATACACGCCGTTTACATGCACACTTTCGATCCGGATCGAAAGACCAGTTTCAAGTCAATCCTGCAAAAAAGTGGCATGTAAACAGGCTTAAACACCCCGATCCGGATCGAGTTTAAATTTGCTGTTTGGTTAAAAGAAAAAATATAGAAAATTTTAGCTAAAATAAGTTCTTGGTTGATTCACACCTCAACACAATAAATATCTATAAATAAATAAATGAATAAAATTTAAAATACATTGCATGTTTAGGTTGTTTTTATTTGTTTTGTAATTTTTTTATCAAAATGTCATTCTTCCAAATTTAAATTTTTTTCAAATTTTCTATCAAATTGGATTTATATATATAAATATATTATCAAATTGTAATTTAATAATTTTTTATGAAATTATAATTATCAAATTAACTTTTATATTTATATCAAAAATTTCAATTTAACAATTTCTATTTTATTAAATTATAATTTGATGATTATTTATAATTATTATAATTGTAATTTGATAATTTTTATAATTTAATAAAATTAAAATAAACTATTAAATTGAAGTTTTTGATATAAATCTAAAAATTAATTTGATAAAAATCTATTAAAATTATGTTTTGTTATTAAAAATAAGTATAAAAAACTTAAACATGCAAATACATTTTAAAAATTTTTAAGGATTATTATTTTGAGGTGTAAATATACCAAAAGCTTGATCTCGTTAACATTAAATAACCTCAACCTTATATCAACACGAAGACACAGGTTAACAAGTCTTTAATCGTTACTAAAATTAGTTACATGTTTAATGTCGCCTCAACCATTTACTGAAAGCGGGTTACACCGGATTACTGTGTCTAATTTCGTATACGAATATTGCATAGAGCGCCATTTCATGCTGGTGGCGACCTTTTGAACTAATTTCAATTTTAATTAATTCGAACAGCTGAGGTAGGCGTACCATTAAAACCCTCAGTGACCATCTAATGATTGATTTTTTTTTGGTGGGTGTGAACTTCCCATGTTCTCTTGTATAATATTACTAAGTATTATAGCTTTTGGTCCAGTAGTTTTTTTTTATGGCCTTAATTATAAAGACCCTGTATATAGGAAATTTTAATTGAAAACAAAATTTAAAGGAAAAATCAATAATTACAAAATTTATTGATTGTCAATTATATTTCCAGACGATAATAATGAGAAAACTTTTAAAAATTAGATTTCAGCCGTATTTTAGAGGAAGCGTAATTCAAGTGATAAGGCCGACTGAGCCAACAATGGCGGATTCTGTAGCAGACGACAAAATCTGGCAAACTTTCCTAATCTAGAGCTTTACCCACAGGGCATCTTATCGGGCTCGATCCGGATCGAGTTAAATGCATGTAAACGCGAGGCACTTTTGGATTAGCTCAAGTCGATCCGGATCGAAACGTGCATGTAAACGCAGTGATACAGAACCGTCGTTCCATATTTTTCATATTCAGAAATTTTCTGATCCAGAAACTGCAATTATAAATGGGAATTTTTAACATAATAATAAATTTTAATCAAAATCATTATAATATATATTGACCTCCAATGCAGTATCACCATTTCTAGGGCATAAATTTGTAACTCTCCACTGATCATACCACCATTCTACTATTCTTTTTTCTTGGATTAACTGCAGCATTTGCTAACGTTTCTTCATTTGCACTGCAGCATAATTCCAAAGAATCAATATGATAGCGAACTGCCTGGGAAGGACCCATTCCAGAAGAAAAATAATTTCTAAAGGTTTGCCTTGTTTCAGCGCTTGATCGTAGAAAAGTACCAATTGAATGGTTGTGGTTATTAGTTAAAACAATGACGCATGGCATACCCTTCTGAGAATTAAAAAAAACTCATTAATTCAGTTAAATATTATTGAAAATCAGCATTTTATTCTCGCCCTACTTACAGCTATGTAGGTATCCTTCCATTTCGAATGCTGAGTAACAAGCTTAATTATCACTCTTGATGTAGCTGAGCAATTTGTGTTTTTTGTATACCTTGTTACATTTTCGGATTTTGAAAACCACCGCATTTAACCCTCCTAAGATTACCAGTAAATTACTGGTCGCCAGCCTACTAAATAGGTTTGGTTGGTTTGATTTGTTTGGTATTAACGTCCTTTTCAACTACTATGGTCATTTCAGGACGGCGTTATAGGGGCCGCACATTTTGCCTCGCAAGGGTTCTTTAACGTGCAGCCGGCAAACGACTACACGGGACCAACGGCTTTACTTCCCTTCCGAAGGAAGTGCATGATCTCAGGATTTTCCCCCTGAAAAAATCCTCGGCCGGGATCGAACCCGCGTCCTGGGGCATCAGAGACGGTCACGCAACCTCTGAGCCACCGAGGCCGATCCTACTAAATAGGAATAGGGACATCGATGGATAGATGATTATAAATAATAGACTTATAAATAATAGTTAGTATAAAGTCATCTTTCGGCCAGAAGCCATCATCAGAAATAATAGAAATTGAAAAGTATTGAGACTATACAGGGTGTTTCATATATAGTATCCTGTCTTTAAGTCCAAATAACGACTCAAGGGGAACAGATTGGGGGAAAATGAATATTGATTATTTGGTTTTAATGTCCCCTAATTCAGAATAAAGACATTTCGCGTCCCTGGGGGTGAAGGGGTAAATTTTGAAAATTTTAATTTTGTAGGGGTAGGGATAAGACCCCATGTGTTATTTAGAAAGTTGTAGAGCATCATGTAAAATGCGGGTTTAGCAAAAAAAAACGGTGAAAAAATCTCACCCCTTGCCCTTTATCGAGTGGGTAAAGTGAAAGGTATGGCTAGCTAATGTAGACAAAAACAGAAAAACTCATTAGAAACTTATTAGAACTTTATTACTTATTAGAAAACAGTACATTTGAAAACGAATGAGAATGTACGAGTCGTTACCCTGAAAGGCTAATAGGCCCTAATTTTTTCATTCATTCTCATTAATTTTCCAAATGTGGTCCCTGCTGTTTTCTAATAAGTATGGTTTTTGTCCACATCGGCTAGCCATATCTTTCACTTTACCCACTCGATAAAGGGGGCAGGGCATGAGATTTTTTCACCGGGTTTTTTGCTAAACCCACATTTTACAACTTTCTAAATAACACATGGGGTCTAACCCCTACCCCTACAAAATTAAAATTTTCAAAATTTACCCCTTCATCCCCAGGGACGCGAAATGTTTTTATTCTGAATTAAAGGATATTAAAACCAAATAATCAATATTCATTTTCCACCAATCTGTTCCCCTTGAGTCGTTATTTGGACCTAAAGACGGGACACCAATTATGAAACACCCTGTATACGGGATATTCTGGCTGTGGGATGTATTTAGCGAATTAGAAGTTAGGTTGATTGGCGACGGGAATTCTGAGGGTTATTGGTGTGTGATCCGGAGGAGAGAAATTGAGGCAGCGTATTGGATAATAACTTAAAGACTATGGAAATGTTTGTCAAAGAGGTAAAAACAGTAGTGCTCAAAAATAAATGATCTAAGGTGTTGTCCTCTTTATGTTCATCAATTTATGAGCTAATAAAATGCAAGTTTAGAATAGTTCACTCGACTATAGAGGTACCAAAGAAAATACATCACGAATGGTTTAGACCATAACCGTTTGCATATTTAAAGTAGTTTCTTTTCACGATGCTCATATATAAATGCGCATGATTGTTCATTCACTTCTCGTTCAACTTAGAAAATTGTGTGTTATTTACACTATAAAAAGATGAAACCTGTAAATAAATTAATTGAAGGAGAATTAATAACGGTTGCAGAATCTGGTAACTTATGTTCTTTCAGACATGATACCACCTTGAGAATCAAAAAATAACAAGGGGTAAATCAGGGCTATATACAGGCGTGGAACACATTCGATGATGCTTTTTTCACGTTAGATATGTGGTCACAGCCGTTTTTTTGTCATGACGAAGATTTCAATCACTTCAACAGAGTGCTAGTCTTATTTTTTTTTTAGATATATTGCTAAATTTTTCCAAGCGGGATAATTAATATTGTACAGCAAATGTTGTAAGCGGTATAAACTCTTGTTGGAATCAACCCATGACAATCGATAAAGGCAATCTCCAGCATTTTGACAACTTTGATAACGTTGCAACGTCTTAAAAAATGCAACTTTAATAACGTCTTAAAGAATGCCATGATATTGTTCTTGATCATTGAGGAAAAAAAAACGCTCTTTCTTTTTTTGATGGCCTATTTCATATGAAGAAAAACAACTATCATAGAGTCACTTTAAATAAGATTAAAATCAACTTCCATTTGCTGAAAAGCAATAGAGCTAAGCTCGGTTAAAGTGAATTTGGTTATAGTGCATTTCTAGTTATAGGAGAAGAATAAAAAGATTAAAAAAAGCGTGATCTCCTTATGATTTATTAGATACCGAAAGGTGTTTTATGCTATTACTTGGGGAAATCTCTATCTGTCTGTCCGTCTGCAACTCGATTTTCTCGAAGCGTATGAAAGATTTTCAAAATATTTTTTTTCAATCGATAAATATGGATCAATGCAATAAGGGAATCTTTAGGTGTTGAGCCGCTACTTCTCCGCATTGAGAGGTCTCAGTTGCGCTGGTATGGCCACGTGATTCGGATGCCGCAAACTAGTCTTCCTAGGCAGTTGTTATTTTCCAAGCCGGTGGGTAAGAGACCAAGGGGTCGGCCTAGAACCAGGTGGCTAGACTACCTGGAGAATCTGGGTTCGAGTCGCTTGGATATTACCAGGGAGGACATGCGCCTGATGGCGGAAGAACGCGATCGCTGGAGATCCTCCATAGGGCTGCTGCCCCCGCGACCCTAACGGATAAGCGGGTTTGAAAAGTAAGTAAGTAAGTAAGATAAATATGGATCATCGCACGGACCAGTTTGCAGTAGATGGTCGAAATCGGTACGATGGCACGTGCTCTTATGGATCATTATAATACAAATAATTTTTAATGGAACACAATGTATGTTTCGGCTGCTAAATTTATAATGCTATCATCAGGTGTTACAAATCAACTGAATACCTGATGACGGCTACTTATTAGCGAAATGTACACTGCGCTCCTATTTCATTTGAAAAATATTTAAATATTCTTCGAAAAAATAATCTATAACAAATCTATAATATTTCAAATCCTATAGTGCTTCAATTGCAAAAGAAGTTAAAGTGCGTACAGAAGTGTACGATTATTTAAAAACATCTAAAATATTTACATTAAATGATATCCTTTAATAGGCCAATTTAGTTTTACACTATGTATTTTTATTAAAATTGTGAAATTTTCGTTTGTGTAGGAATGAACTTAATTTAAATTTTATTTAAATTTCACTTCCTGGGTTCTTATTTTCATCACCAAAGCAATTAGGGTTTTTTAATTAATGCAAGTAAAAGCAACGATGAAATTAAAGGAAGAAAAAAACCCATTGTAATTGCGTTCTTCATCTCGTCTTTACATTAAGAACTAAAAAAAAGCTTTCTCGACAATCGAGCGACAAATTAGATTCCTTTCCTTTATTTTTTTTTCCCTCTGAGAAATGTTGAATAGCGTCACTCGGATTTCCATGGAAACGGAATCTCTGGATTTCATCACAGTCTGTGAGTTGATGTCTCATCGGCCTTGAATTTTTAAAACGAAAGAAGAGTCTCGAAGGTGAAAAGAGTGAGAGGGGAAATGGGGGCGGGTAAGAGAGACACAAAGATAAAAAGAAGGAATGAAAGAAGGAAGGAAAAAAAAAGTAGGGTCTTCCAGAGATGAGAAGATTGTTCTGGTGAGCACCAGAGAGTGCGCCCACGCCCACCCTCTCCTCCACACATCTTATCATTCTGTTGTTTTTTCTTACCAAGTGGGGATTGAACCAAAATCTTTCATGAAAATCAGAAAATCCAAGGAGAATGTCTGGGTGGGGGATTATCTTCCCTGTAAGGTCATTTTGAAAGTCCAAACTGAGTTACGTTCCTTTAATGCTTACTTGAGAGACTTTTGTTTCCGAAAGAAAAAGAAAACCGCATTCACTGAAAGACTATAAAAGAGAAATCCAGTTAAAATGTTCATACGATCATTTCAAAGTTAAATTAGGCAAGTTTTATTTTTATACTCTTGTTCGATTCACTTTCATTTCGATGTAAATGGTGTTGTATGTATATATGAGATTTTACAATCTCTAAAATTTCTTTAAAACAAAAGAATAGGTTAATTTATTTAGAGAATAATTTATGTTTATTTGGTACAGAATTTGTTGAAGTACCCAAAGATTCTTTAGGAATTAAAAATTAGGCATGCATATAGACAAGATTCAGAATAACTGTATGGGGTGGTCAGAAAGTATTTCCAACATTACAAATTTTTATAATAAAGAATATATTACAGTTATAGCTGTATCGTTGGTCGCAAGAAAAAAACTAATTGAGGACTTTTTTATACAATGTCGATACATTCCTGCATGTGATATTAAATTTCGCGTTATGTCTTTTGCATGTTTTCTTGCGTAACGCTAGCCAGTTATCCTTCTTATCCTTAACAGAGAAATGCTTCCTGAACAGCCTGAACAGTCTCTTCACTGATGGGTGATCGCCCTGTTCGCGGAAGACAGCCCACACTCCCCGGCTCGTTAAACTTAGTTTACCATGCAACGATTCTTTTGTAATCAGGTTGTGATTGTCCTTAAATTACGCTTGCAGTGATTGGTTACTTGGTTTCATGGTACTATAAGCACACTGCACTTTCTCCTGAATTGACGCCTAAACCTTAAAAGATAGACATTCCAATTACGAACTAGTTTAGCATCAAATTGCAAACAAAACAAAATAAAGTTTTCCCAAAATCCAACCAACGCTTCACATTATTGCTATTGCAGCGCCTCTTATACTAACTCAGTATACTTGCTTTCTTCATGAGTTAGTCTGGCTTTTGTGACCAACCATACAGGTGCAAATGTTTCTTTGTAATAAAATTTTGTAATGTGTTTTGAACATCCTTTACTACTAGCTGGTCTCAATAACATATAACGGCTTTGTATTGGGTTCATTAGACTTTTCAATAACGATAATTACACGGTAAAGAGACAAGCGAACAACTATTCCACGCGCACAATTTTTAATGACTCGTAATCGTACGAGAGTTCAAGAATTTGTGCCTCCTGGTCATTATCTTTTTTATGTGTTAACTGGCTTTCAAAAATCTTTATGTATCTGATACTTACATTTTTCCCCTATGTAATGCACTATTCACTTTTCCCCATCCCTTTCCAGGCATTGCACAAACGCGTGACTAGTCGGTTGTCCCCGTCGGAGAGGAATGGAATCTTTCATCTCGTCGTCAGAGCACAATTCATGTCCCTTAAGGTGCTCTTTCTTCTTTGGGAAGTCGTGAAGGTCGCAAGATGCAAATTCTTTCATTGTTGAACTGCAGTTTTTCATCTTTGAACTACAGGCGCTGCAATGCCCCTGGTGTGTGGCGATCGTGTGCGGGCGGCCTCTTCGTGCTGCAGAAGAGGGTCCAAAGCTGCCATTCAACCCTCGTGTCGACAACAACTCTGAAATTCCTCTCCGACGGGTTCACCCGACTAGTCACATGGAAAGGGATAGGGGCTACGTCGAAAAGTGAATAGTGCATTACATAGAGGACAAACGTAAGTATCAGATACAAATAGAATTTTGAAAATCGGTTAACACATAAAAAAGATATGGACCAGGAGGCACAAACTCTCGTACGATTACGAGTCATTAAAAATTGTGCGCGTGGAATAGTTGTTTCGCTTGTCTCTTTACCGTGTAATTATCATTATTGAAAAGTCTAATGAACCCAATACAAAGCCGTTATGTTATTGAGACCAGCTAGTAGTAAAGGATGTTCAAAACACATTACAAAATTTTATTACAAAGAAACATTTGCACCTGTATGGTTGGTCACAAAAGCCAGACTAACTCATGAAGAAAGCAAGTATACTGAGTTAGTATAAGAGGCGCTTATAAATAAAAGATTACGGACCAGGAGGCAAAAACTCTTAAACAAACCTCGTATTTCGTTGACAGGATCAATTTCTTCAGCGAGTGACAAAGAAATCGACTATCGACAGTCAAGAAGAACTTCGAAGACTGGCTTAACTGCTGGAAGCTGAACCTTAACGTCGAAAAGTGCAAGGCTAAGTACTTCAACAGAAAGTTCAAGCTCCCCCAAGATTCTCTTGTTCTATTCAATAAGAAACTCGGATGGGTTGAGAACTACAAGTAACTTTTGCTCTGAACAAAACAAAGGGGACCAAGTACAGTCTTATAGCTCTCCCGGATAGAAACAGCGCCCTCAGCATCGACAATAAATTACTACTGTACAAGACAGTGATTCGGACCATCCTCCTCTAAGGTATGTCGGCATGGGCTACTATATGTAGGAGCTGAATGTTACCCTGAGGACATTCCAGTCGTTCCAGAATTGTTACCCTGAGGACCATTGCGCAGCTTGGACAAAGAACCGTTAAAAATCATTATATCCACTCGAATCTGAACATGACTCATATTGGAAAGTGTGTCCAATATCTCCTGATGAACATGGTGCAGACGATGAAGAGCCATGACAATGACCTGGTGGCTGGAATACTGAAAAACCGGATGGAAATGAAGTGGCATACAAAGTATAGAAAACCGAGGCATATTCTTGAAGTCAACTTCGAAGACATTGGCAACGTTTCCTTCCCGGATTATTGGAAGATGTAATACCACCCTCCCCCTCCAATTTTATTTTATTTTTCATAATGTGGAAGACCTCTTTGGGTTAGTCAGGCTTCTTGCCTATTTCAGTGTATTTCTTGTGGAATTTATTCCGGAAGGGTGAAAATCGTGTAAGCACTGCTTATGTCCCACCTGAACAGTGAAGTATACATTTGTTAGGATGGGACGAAAGCAGCGCTTTCACAAAGCTCATCTAACCAGAATAAATTCCAAATGAAATACACTGGAGGTAGTCAAGAAGCCTAAACCAACCCAAGCGGTCTTCCATATTATACAAAAAAGAAAATAAGATTGACGATTGTCAGAAAAAAAAACAAGGAGAAAGAAGATTATCACATCTTCCAGTAGTCCGGGAAACAGACGTTGCTAATATCTTCAAAATTGACGTCAAGAACGTGCCTCAGTTTACGATACTTCGTATGCCAGTTCATATTCAATGAGTTCTTCAGTATCCCATTCACAAGTTTATTGTCGTGAGTCTTCATCTTATGTATCATAATCAAAAGGAGATCCTGTATAAACTTTCCGATATGGGCCATGTTTAAATCCAAGTGGATGGATTGGTTTTTCAAAGCCATCGTGAAGAATGACTTTACATTTAATTTCACTGTCATTTTAAGGCTTTTCTAATTTTACATCTCATTTGCATAACGTCTCTGATTGAGTTAAAATTCTCAGATAGTTTCTTACATGACCAGCGCCATATTTTGACGTAGCGGTCAAAATATGAACTAATTTTTTTTATTGCAAAATTCTCTTCCCCATTGTCTGTATAAGATATATCTCAATTTTCGTCAAAATCTGATTACCAGAACGGCCGCTAGAAGGGTCTAAATAGTGTCACTTTAATTATAACCACCCTGTACAATAAAAAAATTATGCGTATCATTTGCTACTGCTCTTCAAAGTAATTCTTGTTTCAACTTATGCATTTCTGACAGCGGCTGTACAAGTCCTGGAAAGACCGGAAATAGACCTCTTTCTGGATACAATTAAGCTCAGTCGTCTCGTGGCGTTGAATGTCGTCAGTCGCTGCTCTTTCAGGGAAAATTTCATATTTAGAAATAAGAAATAATCCGCTGGAGCTAAATCGGGTGAGCCTGCTTGTATGTGGGGGAGGGGGGAGGGCACAATTGTCTTTTTGGCTAGAATACGACTTTAGTGTGGGACCGAACATTATCGTTGAGCATACACCATAATTTTTTTTAAGCGTAGTTGGGGCCGCGTACTCGACGGATCCGTTGAGTAAATGTTGCAAACGATCCTGGACCAAACGTTGCGTTCATTTCCAATTTCCTATTACAAGCCTGCAACGTCTGGGAGTGTCGTCCACTGTTTCCCGTCCATCGCGAAAATATTTAAACTACTCATACACTTACTTCAACGTGTTAGCATCATTCTCCATACCATTCCTTCAACATGGTGTGACTTTCTTTCGCCGATTTTCCAAGCTTGAAACATATGAACAAATTACTAGAATCCTACCGAACTCATTGTAATTGTCCCAAAAACAAGTACTCACAAGATAATCATGTCACTTACAACAGCTCCACTTAACGGCTTTTTCGAAGAAGTATTAGACAAACACGTGCAAACTTTTGATCACGTAACAATACCTCAGCGCGGGTGAGAGGGTCATATACCGATCTTTATAGTCACAGGTTTTAAAGTAGCAAAGAACGTGAAAAGAGTTATTCACTAAAAGGAGGTAAACCATTCAAGTACGATATTAACTGGCATCAATGAAACGACCATCTCCGAAATACGAAAATGTGGATTTCCTGCTGGCCAAGAAAAGGATGGCAGATTATTATTAACTAATATTTTAAGCAAACTCTCATCTCATACCAGCCTCTAATTGAAATCTCTTTCTTTATAAAAATATAATATGACTATGATGTTTATTTTGTAATTTCACTTTCGCTGTTACAGGGAATCTTTAATTCGTTACAACGGTCTTCTTCCATTCACGTACGGCTTTTCCGGAAAAGGAATTGTGTCCATCCTGAGCAATCAAGGTTTCTGGATGTTTATACTTGGCACTTTGGTTGATCATACACTGGCGGAAAAAAAAATCCCAACACCACGAAGGACTTGTGTTAGATGAATGAAATTTGGACAATATATTCAGCTATGGCATTTATTCAATTGATTCAAGTTTAAAGGTTACAATTTATAGGGGGCGCCACCAGCGCCATCCTGTACATGCAAATGAGACATTCCAATGACAGATATAAAGAAGATCAGACGCGCGTCTGTGTCACTTCAGACCTTGTGGACGTGTGTGATAAAGTACGTAAAACATGCCTCGAAGGCGACTGCGACGTGAATATGGGCAGCTAACCCAATTCGAACGAGGACGTGTAGTGGGCCTTCGAGAGGGTGGACTTTCGTTCCGTGCTATTGCAGAACGCATGGGTCGAGACGTTGCCACTGTGTACAACTGTTGGCAGCAATGGTCCAGAGAAGGCAGGATTACCAGGAGACCAGGATCTGGACGACCCTCGGCCACTGGAGACAGGGTTGACCGGCGCATCTGTACGATGGCTGTGGCAAATCGGACCGCATCTGCAGCGGACATTCGGGCTGCTGTGGCACCCAACGTCACTCCACGCACAATTCGGAACCGTCTCCTGGCCAGGAACCACCACTCCAGGCGTCCTGTGGCATTTTTGCCTCTTACCCCTCAACACCGTGCGGCACGTCTTCAGTGGTGTCAAGCCAGAGCGACTTAGAGGGCAGAATGGAGGTCTGTGGTCTTCACGCATGAAAGTCGTTTGTGTCTGGGTCAGAGTGATGGTCGCACAAGGGTCAGGAGGAGGAGTGGGGAAGTCCTGTTACCGAGCTGTGTCCGTCGTCGGCATACTGGCCCCACCTCTGGCGTTATGGTATGGGGAGGGATTTTCTACGACAGCAGGATCCCCCTGGTGGTTATCCCAGTCACCATGACGGCAAATGTTTACATTCGGATGGTTGTTGAACCCATTGTGCTGCCATTCATGGCTGGTATGCCAGGGGGGCTTTTCCAACAGGATAACGCTCGTCCCCACACTGCCGCTGCAATCCAACGTGCTCTTCAGGGTGTCCACATCCTACCATGGCCAGCACGCTCACCAGATCTGTCGCCCATCGAGAACGTCTGGGACATGGTCGGACGCCGTGTCAGGGCTCTTCCACAACCAGCAACAACTGTCGCTGATCTGACCATCCAGGTATAACAGGCATGGAATGCCATACCACAAAATGATATTCGGCATCTCTACGACCGTATGCATGCACGTGTGCAGGCCTGCATTGACCAGCACGGCGACTATAGCTGGTACTAAAGTCCGTGCTTTTCACCATGTACAGGGTGGCGCTGGTGGCGCCCCCTATAAGTTGTAACCTTGAAACTTGAATCAATTGAATAAATACCATAGCTGAATATACTATCCAAATTTCATTTATGTAGCACAAGTTCTTCGTGGTGTTGGGATTTTTTTTCCGCCAGTGTAAAACAATATATAAAATTTCGTTGTGTTTATTTGGTGCATGTCGAAATGGCAGCTATCCTATTTGTTCAGTAGCAATTCCTACACTATGCGCATTCTCGTATTGCGTGACAGTCAAATGTTGGTGCTGCAATCTTCAGAGCTTCTCTCGTATTTCCTGCACACGATATGAAGAGAATTGCGGAAACTTCCTAACGATCTTTCAAAGGTATGAAATTTGTTTGATAATCCATCATTTATCAACTAACAGAAAGGTCATTTTTTCATATTTGATGGTTTGCTAGAAAAATATCTGTATAAAGACAGAAGCGGGATTCATCATAGAAGACTGCACATATCCATTCATTCCCAATAGTTTGGGACTAGTGGAGTCTACTCTGGCATGTTTCTGCAGTGAGCGGTATACATCGTCTTGAATTTCAAGCACTAAGGCCAGCTGCGTGGATAAGACGAAGAATTGTGCTTTTGAACATAGGTGTATGAAACCAGGAATTGCACTTGCTGCACGTGGAATACGCCGATGTTCCCTTGCATTCGTTATTCTGGACGAGCACGTTATTTCTGGACGTGTATGGGGATGTTCTGCACGTTTTTCGCGCCACCGACGAACGCACCTTGAAACTATGCTGATGTCAGGTTCCGTTTTAATAGCTATATGATGTGATGTGACCAACCAGGCCTGGAATGACCATCAATGAAGCCTCTATCATGTGGGATCAGCTGATGAAAACGCTCTGTCGACACAGTGTAGTGATCACGATAGACTGTCACTTCGAAGGTTGTTTTGGACTTTCATTGACAGTTTGACAATTTCGTGTTTTTATGTGACACTCCTGTCTGTGAACCGATCGGAGTTACGACCATAGCTTATGATTCCTTGTGCAGAACAAAATTGGTTGTAGGCTACTTTTACAGTGCTCATGATAAAACTAGTTTCTCCCTTTGGCACAAACAGATGCAGTCACACCCTTCTTACATTCACTGGTTTCTTTCTTTAGACCTGTACTTATTACATTGATATTTGCATATTATATGTCACTTACGGTATCTGACTCCAATGCAGTTGCTTTTTCCAAGCCGGTAGGTAAGAGAACAAACAGTCAGCCTAGAAACCAGGTGGCTAGACTGCATGGAGAATCTGGGTTCGAGTTGCTTGGGTATTACCATTGAGGACATGCGCCTGATGGCGGAAGATCGTGAACGCTGGAGATCCTCCATAGGGCTGCTGCCCCCGCGACCTAACGGATAAGCGGATTTGAAAAGTATGTCACCTACAGTATCTATTAATAGTAACCAAT
The DNA here is from genome assembly GCA_023313115.1 of Rhysida immarginata. NCBI lineage: Eukaryota > Metazoa > Arthropoda > Chilopoda > Scolopendromorpha > Scolopendridae > Rhysida > Rhysida immarginata. The sequence goes on from JAHWFO010061024.1 coordinate 3,866,285, forward strand.
TATTTATTGAGAATTTATGGAGAAGTTCTACACAGTTGCGCCAACCTGTGCTAAAGTATTGTAACTGAACTAAAACACCGGAGGGAATATTTTTCTTTCCCGTTGAGATTATACACTGAAGTGACAAAGTCATGGGAGTGTCGTACACAAATTTTCAGATGTCACTTGCATCGCTCAAAAGGGTGTATAAATAGGCAGAGGGCAGAGCAGTATCAGTGCTGTGAATTGGAGTAAGCTTATTAGCAATGGTCTGAAAGTCTTATAACGTGATTATAAACGAGAATTATCAAGAACTTGAATGCGGAATGTTAGTTGGCGCTAGATGTATGGGATATCCATTTCTGAAGTGGTGCGGGCATTCAAGATTCCTCGATCCACATTGTCTTCATTTAAGCCATTACCTCCCACCATATACAGCGCAGTGGCCGACCAGCGCATCTGAGCAGAGTGGTCCTTCGTAACAGACACGCATCGCTACTACGTCCAACAACAGCCACATTCAATGAGAGGCGTTTTAAAAACGTGTCTATGAGGTAAATGCAGGGAAATTTTGCACTGTTATTATATGGCAGCAGAAGAGCGACCAGAGTGCTTTTACTCACAGCACCTCCATCGGAGGGTGCGCCTTGCCTGAACTCGAGAAGATATTCATTGGCGCTTAGATGACTGGAAACACATAGCTTGGTCCGATGACTCACAATTCAAGTTGGTGCAAGCTGATCGTAGGGTTAATAAGTGGCACACCCATTATGAGGCCATGGATTCATTTTGCCAGGAAAGCATTGTGCAAGCTGGTGGTGGATCCATCATTGTTGTGTGGAGCGTGTTTACATGGCAAAGTTTGGGCCTTCTGATCAGATTGGACCTTTAAGCGTTAAAGTCCAGCTGCTTGGTGACCATTTGCAGCCCTTCATAGCCTTCACGTACGTACCCTAACAACGATGGGTTCCAGGAGGACAATGTGTCATGCCACTAGAACAGCATTGCTCGTGATTAGTTTGAAGACCATTTTGAACTATTCCAAATGAATTGGACATCTAGATCGTCAAACACGAACCGCAACGAACATATTTGGGATATTATCGAACGATCCATTCGTGCACAAGAGCCTACATCTTCAACTCATCACGTCGAGTTGCTGCACTTCGCTGGCCACTAGGAGGTCGTACACGATATTGAATAGGTATCCCATAACTTTTGGCACTTCAGTATATTGCTATTTCTAATGCACTGGCCAATGTTTATACTTTGGTCTTCACATTGATTCTTAACGGCCATTCAAATCTGGTCACATCCTTTTTCAGACTACATCATTTCGGGTATTGTATAACAGCATGTGTTTTGCAGCAAATCTCACATGAAATTGGTTACCGAAATTTCTCTCGTATATATTCAACAATGTATAGGCTAAGCAATCAAAGACACCGTTAACATCAAATTCGGAAAATGCTTTCTAGAACAAGAATTCTTGTGTCTACATAACAGCATTTGCTCAGTTCTTCCTATATGACTTTAGCGTTCTCTACATTTGCTTCTGTCCAGACCGTCTCTGCTTTCTCTAAATATACAAATCGAATTTCTTTAGCAGTGTTTTACTAGAAAATTAACACGGATATTTAACATTAATCAATACTTGCTTGATGATTACTACGTTCTGCGTTTATCTAAAGCAGGCTTTTTTATGAACATTAAAGTACCAATACTCGTATTCCTAATTTTATTAACCATATATTGACTCACCCTGCACTTTATTAAATTAAACGCGCAGAGAATGATTCATTCATATCACTCTTGAGGCCTTTATATACGAATACATATTTCTATTTAGAAGAAAATTTGAAATAAAGTTCGATTAATCAATAGCATAAACATTATGAAGAACTGCTGTCTCTGATAAAGGGTGTTTATTACTTCAGCGCATTATAAATTTCGTTTGCTCTATTTTTTCCTTCAATTTTGCTAAATTTTTAAGCTGTTCACTTTCTATTTGAAATGTCCGTTTATCCAGGACTCTTTTTTATGAACTTCCAGTTAGATGTTTTATTAAAAGTAAAATAAAATATTTATTTTTCCTCTTTTTTTATTTTTATTTATTTATTTTTTTATTTTTTGGACATCAAGCGAAGAGAGCCATTGATGCGAATGAATCGTAATCCCAGTCGACAAAATGAAATCATTGTGACAAGCTAGACATACGAGGCTTGGGATTATGAAGTTGGGATATCAATCATAGACGCATGAGCTCCAGGGAGCCATTCAGCCCCACCTTCATTTTCTCCACGGAAAATGGGGAAAAAATTGCTTTAATTTTCAATGAACCAGCTGCTTTTCAGCCTATTAAGGAATCCTCCCTTTTGGTTTGCCTTTTTCAGGGAATAAGGAGTCCGTTAAATTGGAAACTGAATTATCAAAAGCAAGTGATGGAAATATCGAGCCAACCTGTAATGTTAAAAGGTATTTTAAATTATGAATAAAAACAGTGCTGCAAAACGCTTTTTATAAATTAACCAGCTAGCAACTAGCTAAACTTATATTCATTTAAACCATGAACTAAAAAATGAATTCTATAAACAGTTCAAATGAAATTATTAAATTCCACTTAAAATTTAATGGAAATAACCCATAAAATATTTCTGACCCACAGACATCAATTCAAGAATACGGGCAAAACTAAGTACTTATTATGAAATTTGAAATCACTCTTACGTTGATTCTTAATTCTCTAAGGATATTTGCAAACATTGATCCAATTGTTAAGAGAAATTAATAATCGTGGGTTCAAAGGTTTTTTTTGTAGCTGATGTAATTCTTGTTATTCTTCCAATTAAGGTGCAAGGGAACTTCATTTGAAAAGATTAAAGTTTTCGAGTGATACTCCATCGCCTCAGATGTCAAGAAGGCATGATACGGAACAAAATTAAATATTATTCTACTTTTAAAGAAAATTTTAACTGTTTTTATGATAGGTTATTATATTTTTAATTTACTGGTTACCTGTTTATTAAATTATCCAAATGAATAGGATGGATTATGCCATTAAAGTAGAGAAGCTACGAGATACAATAAAACTGCCCTTCCCAAGGTAAAACCGTCTATTTACTAATTTTGAATATAAGATTTTTTTATTAATATGGAAGGTCCGTTTTCGCCTGACTGTGCTTTCCACGAAAGAAAAAGGAAGCTGACTCATTCGTAATATATAATTATCGATTGTAGATGTCTGGGTTACTCAAATTTTCTGAAATATGGCTTCCACTTCACCCGATATTTAAGGGAAAACTGTAAATAATCAAGCTAGGGTCATAATTTATAATATTTTTAACTATTTAAAGGGGAATAGACCTGGAGTTAGTAAGGCCAAGAGACAAGTGAGGCAATCGAGCTGGGCTAGAATCGTTTCGCTTTCGATTTAGATGCACTCCACATAAAGCGAGAATCTCGCAAGAATCTCGCGAGAAAGCGAGAACAACACAAGAAGCGTGAATGTGGAGCCAGCCGATTCTCGGATTCTCGCCTGGTTCTCTTCTCGTTCTCGCGGGTTCTCCGATTGTTGTCGGTTTTTTGCCCGAGACAAAGGAGATGCAAACGCGAGAACAGGCGGCAACACTACAGTTCTCGGCAAGATTCAAGGCCGAAATTCTCACCGAGATTCTCGTGAGAGTGTGGAGCGGCCTTAAGGAAATGATAGGAGAAAGTAATGCTGCATTGCCTGTCAGTTTCTGAATGGCTGAATGTTTTAATCGTTTACGCATGCGCCATTTCCTTTTTCATTCTTGCCGGGCACTATTGTGCGATACTTAAATATTTCAAGTTAGATATCTCGGAAAACCATCTATCGGAATATTTTGCTTTTAAAGCAATGGTAACATAACAACGGTAACATGCATCTACTGAGTCAACTCGTTGTATAGGACAAGTCAAAATGATGGACTCTATTTCAGAAGTTTACTCTGTGAAATGTAATGAACATATGGTATTGTGAGACAAGTGCTACGAAAGGTAAACGTTCAAAGTTTACTTCAAACACATCACATCACAGGTGTTCTACGTGAGCGCCTTGCATAACCCGACACACATCAAGCCGATAGTCTATCTTCTGCCAAACTTTTCGTAGCATGTCGCAATCAATATCAGCAATGGCTGCAATGATGCGGGAAAGCAGGTCATATCAAAGGAAGAAATCACATGGGTCAAGCCCAGAAAATGATCTCTGGTCTCCAGTCAACGCCATTTTCTTTAACCGCTTGCTGCTGACCCTTAGCGGTAGAAATTGAAAACACTGCATGGAAACAACTAAACTGTGAAAGTTAACCTTTCGAAGCTCATGTATCTCGCATTATGATACGTTCATTCGACATCACAGAATAAATATCTGCAATCGGGTCCATCATTTTGACTTGCCCTGTATTTCGTACGGTTTAAATGTTGGGACGACGGCATAATTTTGAAAAATATCAAATCAATTATGCTGACAGGATTTCAATAATTCGTGATTTGCTGTTGTCGAATAAGAATACTCAGTACTAGGCTTAAATTTATGGTCTCACTTCATCCCGACCATTGATTTTTCCATTATATCAAGCTGATAATGTATTTTTTCGAGATGATAATAAAACAGAGTGATCACTTATTACATTTATAAATCTTGTGAGAGACAAGTAGACTTATGAATTTAAAATGTTCCAACTACGGTCTCATTGTGCATAAAACATTTTTGCAGATGTAGAATACACATAGTTAAATACACTATCTACCCAAAAGTAATCGGACACTTTCGATTTTAGACGTTTTGTCGAATATCTAGAAAAATAATTGACGAATTTTCCTGAAACTTCAAGGGTGTAAAGAGCATGTTTATATTAAATTCATGGAGATATATTCTCCACGTATATTCATGGAGATATAAAGGTTTCTTTAAAAAAATCAAAATGTTTTCGTGTTTTGTTTATAACATGCAGGGTTTTCAACTCCATGCAATGCCATTTTCAGGAAACTTGACAGACAACAGCAGAGACAACACTCTGTAATCAAAGTATAAAAATATTAAATATTTGATGAAATATGATCATTTTACTAAATAATGTTTAACTGCGCATGCGCTAGCGTTATCTAGATGTCCTTTACATAATTTATTAGCCAAATATATAGAGCTACTCTTATAAAAAGCCCAAGCAAATATCGTGAAAATTCAGAAAAATTTCGTCGATAGAGGCATGTTGACTTCCTCTCCTTACACTGATATGAAGGAGAGGCATGTTGACTTCATATTGAATTAATTTAGGCATATTGGCTTCATATCAGCTTAAGGAGAAGTTGATACTGGTGTCAGATCCAAAAATAAAAATTTGGAGCAAACCCTTTATCATTTTGTTTAATTTTGAAAGTAACTGAAATTCAACTCATTCTATCGACCATATCTTTCTGAATTTTCACGATATTTGCTTGGGCTGTTTATAAGAGTAGCTCTATTTATTTGACTAATAAATTATGCAAACTACAATTTGGTAACGCATGCGCATGCGCAGTTAAACATTTAGTAAAATGCTCATATTTCAAATATTTAAATTTTTTATATTCTGATTGCAGAGTGTTGTCCCTACTGTTGTTTGTCAAGTTTCCTGAAAATGGCATTGATTTTTTTAAAGAAACCTTTATATCTCCATGAATATGCGTGCTATTCCCATACAAATGAACACAGATAAGTGCAATAAGCCTTTGAATTATGTGCTACAGTTACAACGCATTTTAAGCATTACTTTTTACAGAATAATCCCAAACATTATTTTTTTGGTTCAGTTTCTTGCTGGTCCCCTATTTGTCTTCGGGACAAAACCCCTGAAGTTTCAGGATAATTCGTCAAGTATTTTTCTAGATATTCGACAAAAATATAAAATCGAAAGTGTTCGATTACTTTTGGGTAGATAGTGTATGTTTAATATATAAGTATATACCGGGTGTCCAAAAAAAAGACGGAATGCGATAGATATGTATCGTTTGCAGCCTTATGCTTAGGAAATCAGGGAATTTTATCCCACCAAATTTCAAATTTAGTTAACATTTTCACCCACAGGTGGCGCTGAAAACTATGAAAAAATAAAAACCGGTATGATAATGTTGCAAGGACTGTTGCAAAAAAACTAAACTGACATTTTCAATGTAACCCCCATTTGAAAAAACCATTTTGGTAGAGCGGACTTGCAATCTCAACAGCACACGCTATCAGCTTGTTACCGATCGCCTGCAGCGCCATCTCTTGGTAGAAATGTTAACTAAATTTGAAATTTGGTGGGATAAAATTTCCTGATTTCCTAAGCATAAGGCTGCAAACGATACATATCTAACACATTCCGTCTTTTTTTTATTGATTTTCAAAATCCATCAGTCATTTTTGGGACACCCGGTAAAAGCTATATTATAGCCTTTGTTTCAGGCAGGGACGTTGGATGTTAAAAAATAAAATTTCAGTTTTTTAGCTATATGTGTTGTGCTGGTAAACGAATGCAATGTACAAAGAGCTTCCCATGCAAGTTTTCAATATCTGCAATAAAAAAATTACAATTTGAAAATTTGTTGCTTTAATGCTTTTCCTACCTGACACAAAAGTATGTATCCTTATTTTATGAATCATCAAAGAAAAGCTATTAATAAAATATGGGAGAAATAATGGGACACTAAACACTAATAAAATCGTAAATTACGTATTTATGGGCTTTAATTATCGTAACAGATTATGTAACATTATGGAGGTAGGAGCCTAAGATGAGACATAGCAAACTACAGTATAAAATGAGACAAAGCATTTAACATTTATTATGTTGAATTTTGATATCAACTTTTGGCTTTCTGTTGCTACATGCAAAAACAAATAAAAGATACTAATTGAAAAAAGTTATGCAGTTTTCATGTGCCTAAAAACTATCCTGATTAGGAGATGGTAACTCTGAACAGAAAATCTAATGGCGGCATGAAGCACATGTTGCTATGGAAACAACCCATCGATATACCAATTAAAATAGGATATTCGCAAATGATCTACGATCTTTCTATCTTCGAACAGTTAGTACGAGACATTGGTGACATGTTTTATTTAGAAATGAATAAAACTTACCGGATTTTTTGTGGTAAATCTGCTGCAGCTTCGGCCTCGACGCTAATGCAACGGCTGCCTCTTCGACGAAGTGCTGAAAACTAACAACAAGTGGTACCAAGAACTTTTTAAACTTTTTAAATTAATTTGTCCCCACTAATGACACGTCCCTATTTATGCAACTCTCATCTATAAATAAATATTAATATTGACAAGATATTATTTATAATCAAATATTCTTAAAACTTCTAAAGGGGTCCGATTTAATTTTACTATATTTAACATTGCCTTGCCTTAATTCGTACATGAATTAGAATAGATTTAAGTGCAGAACTATGGCACAGATTACTTATTACACAGATAAGGCAAATGATGACGTCCTTATGGAGAAAATGGAAACAGATCACGTGATTGTGTCCTACTGTATCGCCAAGTGCGCTGCAATTGGAGAATATAGTAAATTTTATTATTTAAGAAAAGCCATGAGTCATGCACTTTCCATCATGTAAAAAATAGATAGCATATCCTTTTGGAAATTTTCATACAGAATTTTTTATTAAACATCAAAATACACGTGAAAGACAATGCTTCGAAACAGCACACCCGGCGGTACAGAGGGACTTAGCAACAACCGATGACATCAAAACAATGAGCCATGCTGTTTCCACTACTTTAAATTGATTGTCCCATCTGTGTAATAAGTAAGAAATCTGTGACTATACATTGTGTATGTTCTTTTAGTTGGTGTTACGGATCATCAAAACAAATCTAAATAAAATTCTATCAGAACTATTTACAATGTTGAATATTATTTCCATATCCCAGTTAAAAATATGAAATAATAATGTTAAAAATATGAAATACAAGGTGATTATAATTAAAGTCCCTTTGTAAAAATGCTATAAAAAAACAACCATGAGTCCGAATGACTTCAAATTTAGACTGAGCATTCTTGAAGAAGGGGCATTTGATATGGATAAGAAAAAAAATAGTTCCAAAATTTATCACTAGATGGCGCTGTAAGCGGCATATTATGCCTAGGAGGATTTGTACTATGCAAATTGAAAGATACGCATGCGCATGAGACATTGCATGTGTTATAAAAACGCAGGCCTCATGGCGTTCTCGTCATATTTGTATCTCAGCAGCTTGCCATGGGTCTGTCAATGAAGGATCGCGCTCTGCTTGTGAAGCTCTTTTACAAGAATGGCGACTCTGCCATAGCAGCTTTAAAGAAATTTCGGGTATTAAAGGGAATGAAAAAAGGATGTGGTCCGATGTCTGCAAAGGCTCTGAGGTGTATGATTAAAAAATTCGAAGCGACAGGTTCTTTTGCAGTGAAATCTGGCAGAGGGAGGAAAGCAGTTGCTTTGACGTCAGTAGAAGATGTGGCTGAAGCATTAGAGGAAGGGTCGAACAGTGGTGTGCAAACGTGCAGTGCACGGGGAATTGCCCGAACTTTAGACATGCCTGTGAGCACGGTCAATAAAATTTTACGCAATATCCTGCATTGTTATCCCTATAAAATTACCCATGTTCAGGAGTTACTTCCTGCTGACCTGCCAATTAGACACACGTTTGCTTTAGAATTTCTAGCTCGCATGGAAGTGGACAATGAAAGGCCATGGAACATCTTGTGGACAGACGAAGCCCATTTTTATCTCCACGGCGTTGTCAATACACAAAATTGCAGGATATGGGCAACGGAAAATCCTTTCGCATGTGTTTCAATACCGCTTCATTCTGCAAAGGTAACTGTGTGGTGCGGGATGACAGCATCATTGATTATAGGGCCATTTTTTTTCGAGGAAGTGGGTCCTGCGGGTCCCGTTACCTGTACAGTCAATGGTCAACGGTATGCGTGTCTTTTACGCAACCAGGTAATTCCAACACTTCAACAGCATGCATGCGTGGATAGAATAATTTTCATGCAAGATGGCGCTCCTCCGCACATTGCAAAGCCAGTGAAGCAACTGCTGAAGACACATTTCGGAGATGATAGAATTATCAGCCGTCATTTTCCGAGAGCCTGTCCTGCAAGATCACCGGACCTCAATCCTTGTGACTTCTGGCTCTGGGGTTACCTTAAAAATCATGTGTTCAGTGGCCCAGTTGCAAATTTAGCGGAATTGAAGGCTCGGATTACGCACCACGTTCACAACGTGACCCCGGAGACACTCCGGTCTGTTGTGGAACATGCTGTTTATCGGTTAAAACTTGTGGAGGAAAATGGTGGACAGCATATTGAACATGTCTTGCGCAAGTCCCGAGATAATTAATAGGCGTTTCCATTGTTGCTTTTTATGCGGTTTTTGGCCCAAGGACAATTAAAAACCGAATCAT
>JAHWFO010061024.1:3890559-3942536 GCA_023313115.1 Rhysida immarginata
AGATAGATAGATAGATAGATAGATAGATAGATAGATAGATAGATAGATAGATAGATAGATAGATAGATAGATAGATAGATAATTAAACGGTATTTATTAAGTTTCTCCCATCATATATTATATTAAATCACGATAAGAAAAATTTTAAACAGTAAAAACAAAAGATACCCATTTAAAACTCCATCGCACAGTGCCTTCGCAAGATGGATGTCTTTACATGAATAACAAGATCATTATTCAATAGAATGAGGCAGTTAACGTGTTTTTAAATTTCTGCCAGAGGTGGTAAGTAAGAAAAGCAAAAAACATTGTGTACATTTTGTTTAATACTATACTCTAATAAATAAAACCTGATTGACAACAGATGCTGCATCTGAATATTTGCGGCAACAGAATCAGAATCATTGTTTAATACGAAAGGCAATATATTGTAAAATTAACTTTAATAAAGAGAAAACTACACTTTAATAACTAAAAACGCGCAGGTTGTTTCTTCTTCAAACGATCAGGTACAATGATCAGTGAAGAAGAAACAAACGCGCAGGTTGTTGATGGAACGTTCATAATTGAAATTCAATTAGTTTAATGATTATAAAAATACATAGTTGTTTCACTGCCTTCGTGACTTCACTATACAGTGCGACCTAAAATATGCGCAAACAATACAATCAGCCTGTTAGTGAATCCCCGCACGGCCTGTGAAAAAGCCCTCGGCTACATTATTTGAAACCTTGCTATAAAATAATCATTTTCTAAGTTATAAACTGGCAAACATATCGATATAAAACATATATTAATAATGACCGATGATTTATTAAAATGTAATAATTTTAATACACTGGAGCGCGTATCGATCTTGGTTTATGCCTTTCGACCCTGGGGTTTATCGACCACGGTGGGAATCTTTGCTCTATATTCTTGTCGATCAAGCTCCGATAACACGGATGATGTGCATTTAAAAACGTAAATCCTAAATATTACTTTATATAACCTGTTAAGAGTTTTATTGAAACAATAAACAGTAAGTGGCAAAGATTCCCATAGCTTCAGCAAACTACATCCATTACAAAACTATATTTTGTAACAACTGACATTTCAAATATCTGGAAATTATTTCGCCATTATCATTGCAGCAAACTACAGGGAAACCTTTTCATTTTCATCTCACTAATTTATGTCGAACAACACTGATTAACTCAGCATTTCTTCGTAAACAAGAAAAGATTTTGTGACATACGAGAAAATTAGGTTTAAAGAAGACAGGCATATTTCACTTTCTTACTGAGCACATGCACTTGCTTTTAAGTCTTCTCTTCGCATTTGCTGGCAGAGACAATTGGTACAGCGCCAAAACTTCCAAGTCGAAAACGAAAAGATTTCTGAGGAGGAGTGAGGAAGTGAAACCACTCAGCGTTCAGAAAAAGTAAAGAAGAAAAAAAATACAAATGGGTTCCCAGAGGGTTTCATGCTTAAAGAGAGCCAAAAAGGAAACATGAAACGAATTTCTGCTTCTTGTTGTTGTTTGGGAAGAAAGCAGGCCTCTATGTGTTAAATGTTTTGGCATTTCCGTAATTACTTGTTTTCAGTATAGTTGTTTGGATGATATATCAATAATTAGAAATAATAAAGAGGAGCGCAAAGAAAAAATAAAAGATAAAACCAATTAATAAATAACTAATTTGAATGCAAGAAAATTAGTTCAATATAGAGAAAAGAAATTCATGCAAAGAAAATGCTATAAATCAGAGCCCTCTTAAATTAATAATGTGGCCATAAAGAAGACTTTTCCGTTTAATACAGGATATTTCAGAACATTTCGTAAACTAATAACTTGACCAGATCTTGTTCAAATGATCTCATATTTTAATAGTATTGGTAGAAACAACTCAAAAATCTGTGTAATATTACCCAAGACATGCAGCATCGTGTTTGTCAGGAGTTGGACTATCGACTTGACAGTCCAGCAGGCATATTAAAAACATGAGAAATCGCTCATGAAATCCACATTTAAGAACCAGAGGAGTGTAAGTGACAAAAAGTACATTTTGAGAAAATAGAGGTTAAGAATTGATTCAACGAAGATATGCATCTGTTTGAACGTTATTGCAACATGTAATACGTTCGTTTTTTTTTTGTTTTTTTTACTCTGCCATGGCACTCAACAGGGAGAAAAAGGATGGCTCTACAATTTCAAATGATAAAGGCAAAATTGGAAACTTTTTCGCTTGTGCCCCGTCTGGTTCTAAGCTCCTCATATGAGGTTTAATGCAATGGATAAGGTTCTTTATCACTGTGCTGATCTTCTTTGCTGGTATTCTTATTCGCTCGCTAGTATGTCAATCTCTGGGAGCTATTATTAATTCTATCAACTAAAATTGTATAAAGTGTGCCCAAATGAAAAGGAGACTACGGTTATATCTATCGAATATTTTAATTACAGAATATTTTAAGTAGCGAATATTTGACGTACAGTTAATGTGTAACATGACGCCTACACATAGTTGCCTTTGATAATGATGCACTGATCTCAGAGTGTAAGAAGCGAATGATGGCTTAGTGTTGAAACTCGTGTGTTGCATACGGATCTTTTTCCACGGTGTTCTGTACTTCCTTGTCGCAGGTGAACCGATGACCTGTCAGTGATTTTTTTAAGGGGCCGAAAATAATGGGAGTCAAATGGGGAGATGTCCGGGCTGTATGGAGGATGTTTGAAGACTTCCCTCGAAATATTTCCAGCAGGCAGAGAGTCTTCTTGGCCACAAGTGGCTTAGTGTTGTCCTGGAGCAGCACTATCCATTTCGAGAGCTCTCTGCGCTTGTTTTCGATGGCCCGTTTCGGCTTCAGCAACGTGTTACAGTACCGTTCAGCGTTAACGGTTTCACCCCGTTCTAGCTAGTCAGGAGTATGGGTCCTTCTTCGTCGAAAAAGAAACTGAGCATCACTTTTCCGGGACATGGGGAGCCGGGATTACGCTACATCTATCGGCAAGCATATTTACCAATTTTGAATAGATACAACAGCGCTATAGTGAAAGTTTCATTTTCATTTGGGCCCACTATATAATATTAATTTAATTCTCAAATAAATATGTTACTTTCTCGTTATGTAAGAGAATATCTGCTCTATTTTATAATAAATAAATACGTGACACCTTTATTCCTGTGAAATACAAGTTGATTCCAAGCGTGTGTAAAAAACTTCGGAATTTAGTTGGGACGTCAGGTTGAGTACAGTATGTCATATGAACATAGGCCATATCCCAACTACACACAGAATTGCAAACGTCAAAGTTTTATTAGTTGCAGAAAATAGGTAAACAAACATGCTATAAACTTATAACTAACATTTAATTAAAAAGCATAAGAGAGTATACGATTCAGTTTAACAAGTGCTCAAAATGTTCCCCTTAAGCCTGGATACAAACAAGATATCTACGAGTTATCGAATCATAAACACAAACCATGGCATCGTAATTGGGAATATGATTGACCTGGTAAGTAATTGTATGTTGTAGTAATTGTTCATGAGTACTGATGTCAGTACTGTAGACCCCAAAAGATCGAGATCAGGGAACCTCAGAAATATTGCATTATCCGAATATTAAATTTTTGATTTAAAAAATTGGGGGTTAAAAAGTTCAGATAAAGGGGCAAAAATAATGAACTCAGGTATCCGCTACTTTCCTATACCCGCCTCGAGGGGATTAATTTATTGTTACATAATTTAATCAATAACTGTTAAACAGTTAACATTACAAATATTTATAAATAAGTGCCCCATTCTTCCGCCATGGTAAATATTTATTATTATTAAGTAGCGGAAGAATGGAGCACTTATTCGTTTTACAATGTCCGTCTGTCTCTTTATCTGTTCACTTCAAATTTTCCACATTTTTCCGTAGAAGGTTGAAATTTAGAATGTCCTACGCATGTCCCACTTCACTATTTTGTTGGTTCTGATTGGACCAGCAGAGTAGGAGTTACGGGGGTGATATAAGAGACTCCTAGCTATCTTGACAGGATTGAACATATCGCCTTGTCAGCAGTTTTGAAAACTCAAAATTTTCGGAGAAAATATAAAAAGAGGACTAGTTAATCTGAAGTTTTAACAATGTATTGATTATTAAAAACCATTAGTGTTTTTGAGGATATTAATTTATAAAATCGACCCATTATAAAGAAAATGTTAAGAAAATACTAAGATTATTTAACTTAATTTTTTAAAGTCCTAAATTTGATTTCTTACATTATTTATTCTATTTTATTTTTATATTCTTTGTGATTTTTTGCTTTATCCATATAAAAGGGAAGCAATAGAAAGATACCAATTACGTTTAAAGTGTAATTTTATCCAAATCTTAATGCCAAAGCGGCCAAGAAAACTGGGGCATCGACTATCCAGTTCTACAGTTCGTTGCCGTTGGGGTTGGAGCTCTTCCCGTGTACATGATGCTTGTTTTGTCCCTGATATATGTAAAAGATTCGGACATGTGAAGAGATACGTACATGAGAAAAGATACAATTGACCTGGTTGTAGATGCGCCAAAAATCTACATGTACCAACCTCTTTAGGATAAAAGATGACTATACTTACCAGAAAATTAATAGCTGTACAATGTGAAAAAATTACGCATTAATCTTTGGGGTGCATAAGTACAATTCACAATTATGTTTACGATGAGTTTTTTAAACATGACGAATTCTGTATATCCAGTAGATTTCGCGAGTAAAGCGTCTTATATTAGTCTGCATTAAGCTGTTTTTCATTAAGATTATATTTATGTGTATACATTGTATTCAAATGTTGCATTCTGATGGCTTTTATCACTTATTTTGCTTATCACTTTCTCAATGAAAACAAATTAAATTAAGTCAAATTAACTCTGTTGTTGAAATTAGATTAGTTCCCGAGTAAAAAACTATGCCTTTTCAGTGTGAAAAAAAATAAATAACGTTTGACTGTAAATTTCTCACATACTTGAATCGTTAGATCAGATATCAAAAAGTTTTCTTCCAAGGTAATTAATTTGTCATATAACTTGGTTCGGCTAAAGTGCTAAACTGCGAATTTTCCACAGGACAGAAATTGGCATGTCAATCCCGTTAAGTAATATACGAATCACAAATTACTGTACAATAAATAATAAATGAATATTCATAAAAGGATAAGAGATCCTAGGCGGCCATTATACTTAATCTTGAACACTAATCCATCTAAACTGTTCTTTTTTATTGATTGTTGGCGTTTCAGGAATATGTAAAGTTCTGTAATTTTATTTATGTTTGCATAATTTCAATCATTCTTTTACTTTAATTAAATCAATTCGATTTACGATTCGTTCGTTTATTATTTTAAGTTAAAAGTCGATAAAATTTAATTTCAGTTTCTTTAATTAAAACTAGCAGAAGAATCCACGTCGATAGGATTTTGATTTTAATGAAAATCGTGCCTAATATGGACTCAAACAATAAGTTCAGTTGAACTCGAAAACGTTCATCGTTTTAATTTTTTCTTTAGTTCTAATACATTTCTAATAATTTTACATGTAGATTTTCTGTAAAAACGCAATAACTGTATTAAAAAATGTGTCTTCTGCGATTGTGGTTTCCATCCTTGCAGACTCCAGAGTATTTTATACGAGGGATAGAGATATATCCATCACTTCCTCTAAGTTCAAGCCCATAGCTTTTGTTTTTTTTATTTTATTTATTGCACCCCGTCTAGTAAACATAAAAACCAAACGCACAAAACAGTTAAAAAAAAGAACGAAGAACATTAAACAAAAATATAAGTTAATTTGGATCATAAAAATTTAATAACTAGTTAGTTGATTATTTAAGATACATTTCTTAAAACATTTTTAAAATGGTGACAACGGTATTTTGCAAATAAATTCCAAAAAAGAATAGATTTTCGAATGGATATCATACGGTAACACATTCTACACGTGTTATTTGGAAAGTGAGTCAACAAGCTAATCATACAGAGCTACGAAATTCGAAGGTAAAGCTCCGCGTTTTTCCGTAATGGGCATCATTACAAAACCATAGATTTTCCAGCATGAAACAGTGTTTTATGCAGGGTGATTCAAGTCGTGTGTAAAACAATTTAAGGGGCTATTATAGAAGTCAAGATAAACACAAAAAGTCCGATGAACATGAGTCCGAATTTGAACGATAACGGAGATATGAACAGAAATAAAAATGCCGCCACCAAGATCAACAAGTTAATAACCAAGTTCTGTAAAGCCTAGATTAAGGAAATTTGAAGGATTAACAGGGTACATAAGACTGTGTATACCGTTAAAATTTGATCGAATTCCAATAAGAAGTTTCTGAGTGACGCAGTCAAAATTGTAACAAGTGTTGGTTAGTACTCACAAGTGAACACGTGTTATAAGTTGAATGAGTAACTCGGAAACTTCTTGCTGGAATTCGATCAAATTTTAAGGGTATACGCAGTCTTATGTACCCTGTTATTCCTCCAAATTTTTTTAATCTAGGCTTTACAGAACCTGAGTTATTAACTTGTTGATCTTGGTGGCGGCATTTTTATTTCTGTTCATATCTCAGTTATCGTTCAAATACGGACCCATGTTCATAGGATTTTTTGTGTTTTCTTTGACTTCTATAATACCCCTTAAATTGTTTTACACACTTTAATCATTTAATGAAAAAATCATTGGCGCCAGAAACGTACACCGGTAGATAGCGCAGTGTTTGTATCGTTGGCTTGTACAACAATACAAAGGCTTCTTGCCAAGGAGCGTTGGACTAGTAAGCATTGTTGTGGATTCAACAACATGGTGCGACATCTCATAGGGTCGACACCTCCATGAATTATTAAAAATGATAAAAACGATTAATTCAATCGTATTTATAATTTTACTTTTATCCAAAACACGCAAATGAAATGTTAACATTGACTTTTGTAGTGCACCTAATACTTTTGCCCAAAGTTGTAACACGGGTTTAGTAAATAGTAGGTCCATTATTTTTAGCAATATATTCTTTTATGCGGCATGACATTGAATCAGTGAGCGCTCGATGGTTTTGTAGACGATTTAGTATTCTCACAGACCACAAATTCAGAGTTCATCTCCATTTCGAGTCTTACGGAGAACATAAATTCGATCCAAATTTCCAATAACGTTCCATTGGAGAGAAGTATGGATATTCTACTAGGCAGCTTGCAAATCTTGTGTGTGGAACCCTGAACGCAGGATAATGCAATCGTTTGGAACACTCATCTACATAACGCTATGCTGTAAATAAACCAGTTACGCGAATACAAGGGGTCATCGACTGTTGTAACTGATAGTATCTCAACCCATGATCCACGTTGATAGAAGAATCAACCAATCGACACATCGCCTACAGACTTACAACCAGTGGCCAGGATTATTGAGACAGAAGCGAGATTCGTCTACAAAATTTATGTGTGATTCCCCTGTAGCCATCCACAACTATAATTCGCTGTTAGCGGCAATGTTCGCAGAGGTCGCCCTGCCTGAAAGCTTGCCTCTACGACGGATTAGAAGTCTCTGTCACCGTCGAAATTGGAATATCAAAGCTCCCTCTGCTTTTTTCGAAATGTTTCTAGCTGTAGATTGTAGGACGTCTACGACTTGAGATCTGTCCCAATAATAATCGATCGCACCATTACGATTTACGTGTTCTATTCATATTTTGTTCTTCAGACCACCGTCTCGGAGTTCGACTTAAGGTTGGTTCCGGTCCAGTTTATGCCGCAAAACAACGCAAAACTCTCGAGAAAAGTCATGTGTTTGAAACTCTGATCGAAGGCATTTTCATTCTTACACAAAGAACAGCAGTAGAAATGAACACTTTCGTAGCCTTGAGAAATTCTATAAGTCATAGACAGGGTGTACACAAAAGAATGTTTTTCCTTTGGTTTTCTAAATTTCTTTGTTTTAAAAGGTAATGGAAAAACCCCAAATTTTTGAAACCCATATATAGATGTTCGCTGCGATCCTGAGCAGTCATTTTTACAACGTCTATACAATATTTAAACTCTTCCCATCCACATCCTCTCCAGTATGTCAGTCGTTATAGCTTCCAATGTTATTGTGATCTGCGTTTTTAACTCGTGCAAGTTTCCTGGTACTGGTGGTCTACCACATATCCTCATAGGAAGAAATCGCATGCGTATGGCTGGGTACCGGGGGGGGGGAGCAATGGACAGCCATATTTTCGTTCCCACACGACCAATCCAATTTTGGGGGTAGACGTTATAAGCTCGTGATTGGTCCACTACTCTCATATACGTTGCCTTTTTCCAACTTTGCGCTGACGATAGCTTAACTGAAACGATCTTCAGCTGTTGCAAAAAAAAATTAATAGTAATTTCAATGACCGTTGCCATGTTGGTCTAAAAAAGTTACTTTCCTGGAATAATCTACTCCCTTTTTATTACAAAATTTGGATAAATTCGATTCTCTAAAAATACCCTGAAAGTTCCATGGTGCTATGAAAAAAATTTCATGGTGATTTTTTTCTCTGGCGTAATGCATAAATTACAAAAGCATAAAGGAAGTAACTCCATAAGTACTTAAGTGTTTTTTTACTATGCAGGATTTTTAATCGCGTTTGTTTTATCTCCAAAATTTATGGCCTCTTTTGGTGCTTGCAACGACTTATTCCTTTAAATACAATATACATGTACTTTATATTTCATTTATTTATTTACTTTATTTCATCGAGACTAATTTTAAAGCCATTTACGTTCCTAAACTTTATTATACTGTACATATATGGTTCTCTGGTCTAGATTCCATTAATAAGATACTACAGAGGAAAATAATTAGATTATAGAAATATTCAACTTTTCAAGATCTGTTTTTTCTTCTTCCGATGACAACTTTTTTAGTTACAACTCTAGAATAAATCTGTTTTTCGTCTTCTCTCAACCTTCTCACAGGTATTCTTGCTTTCTCTTTAAGTTTATTTAAATTTAAAGAAAGCAAAACTTAGTTACACCTAACAGTGGACGTATTCTGTATGTAGATAATCTACTCAAAAGCACTGAATTAAGAATTGCAGTTATTACAAAGGGGAATAATATTACGAGAATCTTCAAAACATTATACTTGCCAATCTAAAAATATAGGGGAGATTGGGCAATGACGGTCACCAGAATATCTCACATCGACTTTGGTTATCTACAAAACGCTGGCAGTCAAGATGGTTTTCGACTGAACCAAAGAGATGGAAATCGCTCAGAAAAAAGCAAATGACGAGGAGGTTGAAAGTGACGTGCAAAATTAGCTTAGTCAGCAAAGCCTAGTTTTCTATTGAGAAAGTACGGAAGGACTGGAACATCAATAGGACAAAGAGAATTAACAACAACGAAGATTATATTGAGAAATAAGAAGAAATAATTTGCAAATATAGCTGTGTTTCACATTCCTATCCCACTTAGTATATTTTAAATCACCATTTGTGACTTATTTACTAACGTCTCTTCGTACTATATAGCAGATGCGAGATCCCAATGGTGATCCCAATTAGGCATGACCGTCATTACCCAATCTCTCCTATATTTCTAGGGAAGCACACGTTGATAACCAACAGATTTGATAACAAGAAATTAAAAGAGTATAGGAAAGTAGCGGAAACACAAAGTTCATCTATTTTTACCCCTTTAATCCGCATTTTTTAACCCTATTTTTTTTCAAAAATTGACTTTCTCGAAGGTAGTGTTTAGAAAATGAATAAGAGGAAAAGGGTTTTTTCAAACCAAGCTTTTATAATGCTTTATTTAGTGGCAACAATAAAGCTTAATTTTGCAACAATAAACAATAGATACATTTAACTCTCGCCGTAACGAATTGTCCAATTGTCACAACAATCAATTCGTAATAATGAATTTGTGCCATTAGAACACGAACCATTAAACCGATTTTAAAAATTTTTTCTTTAACATAAATTGTCATCGATCCTGTGTATGTGTGTCAAGTTTCAGCTCCCTAGCTTGTCCGGAAGTTGGTTTAATATTGATTACAAGATTTGACCTAAACAAACTAACATGGCAAGGTTAATAAAAGCTTTTAAAAAGAGCTCCAACTTTTCTACGTTTCTAATTATTTCCTATCGAATGACATATCATTTGAAAACGTTAAGACCACGTGACTGCTACCCTCACAAATCTGATCACAGCGGGTCACTCAAAACCAAACTAAATAGTGATGTGTCATCCAGTCATAAAAGAAGGGTGAAAAGCACAGACGATGTTCAATAGGTGGTATGAGAGCCTAACAGCTGTACAACGTCGTAGCATACTGTGGGTTAAATTATCCTGCAGTTCTGCAGGCAGTAGATCCTGCTCCCGAACTAGTACCAGAGCGTGTAACCCAGCGTAAATCTATTACCCTTTTCAACACGGAATATATTATATGGTTTTCACTGGGATGCTACTAAACCAACTCAAACTTTACGCCGCAGAGTTCTTCGACCCTTGAGAGTTCTGAGCAATTGCAAGTCAAATAGTTTCATATCCTTTGGCTAGTTGAACGTGGTGTATATCTTCCTTTCCAAATGAACAATACGATGTGAGATATCATCGATTATTATATTAAAAACAATTCAGATAATCCTTTAAAATAACGTCCCCAAATTTAATTTCACCTCAACTGACTGTTGGGAATAGAGAAGGTTAAAAGAAAATAGTCATGCTATTGCAATCCAGATGATACGTACTGGAACGGAAAAGATAAATATATGAAACTGATTTGTAATTTACTCCACATCATGGAATCCTGGGTTCGAGTCCAGATCGTGGAATTTTCTTTATTATTTTTTACGTTTTATCAACGGCTTTGTGTTTCTGTAAAAAGTATAGTGAGAAAAATCCCTTTTAGAATCATTTTCCAACTTATTAAGTAGCAGAAAAATGGAGCCACTTACTGGTTTTACAGTGTACATCTGCCCATAATGTGGCTTACCATAAAGCAATTTGCATATGAAAAACAACTAGATTCGTGATCAGCATATCAAAATTATCAAGAGAAGGTTTTTTACCTTTCATTTGGTTCTTCGCACCAAAATAGTGCCCATTTTAAGAGAAGTGATAGGGTTGCAATCTTCAATATTCTTTTTTCAATTTCTAATTTTATATTAGTGAAGAATAGTAAATGAGTCTGGCGAAATCAAACTCTGCGATGCCAAATACTTTGGGGTGATTGTAAAAGTCCTGCTACCCATATTCTCCATTATATCTCCTATAAATACGAGAGTTATTCGTAAAGTAAGGTCCGTTTTACAATAAAAAGAAAACTACTATATACGTGGTGGACCAAAAAAAAAATCGTCACTGAAAATTTCTAAGTCCAATGGAAACGGTCCACAAGGGAGTGAGCGATTCTAGAAGGAAGAACGCTACCATTAGTTAAGGCAGGCGTTAACGTTAAATGGAACGAGTCGATTCCTAGACGAAGGGTACCGAGAGTTCTGGCAAGAAGCCATTATGTTAATATTAGTCAATAGATATTCAATAAAAGAGACAATGATCTAAAAAGTGCACAATTTGTGAATTATTTAAGATTATGTTACCCTCGTCTAGAAATCGACTCGTTCCATTTAACGTTAACGCCTGCCTTAATTAATGGTAGCGTTCTTCCTTCTAGAATCGCTCACCCCTTTGTAGACCGTTTCCATTGGACTTAGAAATTTTCAGTGGTGAGTTTTTTTTGGTCCACCATGTATATTTTCATAATTTTTTCTTTGCCAGATTCTATGTACCTTTAACTATTTTTCCACATAGTTTCCAAGTTTATTTAAGCATTTGTCATAGCGCTCAATGTACTTCCGCATGATCATTTCATAGAACCTGCCGCCTGAGAAGAAAATCACGCAATTTTCACTTGTTCATCGTCACTGAAATGCAGGCTGCCGATGATCTCTTTTAGCTCCGGGAACAGGTCATAGCCAATGGACGCGAGGTCCGGACTGTAAGGCGAGTGGTCAAGTTGTTCCCAAACAAAATATCTGATTAATTGGGAACAACATGACCACCCACTTTACAGTCCGGACTTCGCGTGCAGTGGCTACCACCTGTTCCGGGAGCTAAAAGAGATCATTGGCAGCCTGAATTTCAGCGACGATGAACAAGTGAAAACTGCATGATTTTCTTCACCGGCGGCAGGTACCAAGAAGTGATCATGCGGAAGTGCATTAAATGCTTAAATAAACTTGGAAACTATGTGGAAAATAGTGAAAGGTACATAGAATCTGGTAAAGAACAAAATTTTGAAAATATATATACTAATAGCTTCAAAAAGTTCCCGGAATTAATTTTTATTTCTGCACACAGAAAAAATACAAACTTAAACAACATTTCATTCAAAATACTGTTCTTGAGCAGCAACACACTTATGCCAACATCTGTATAATGCTTGGAAACACTCTGCGAAGCCAATTTGCGGGACGGTACGAAGTGCGGATATCGCAGCAGCTTTTGTCTCTACACTTTGGTGTCTGTTTTCTCGCACGATGTTGCTCACAAGATTATTTGTGGATGGATTGATTGAAGTTGATGGATGGCCACTACGAGGGTCATCTTTGATATTCGAACGTTGTTCCATAACTAACATTTTACGTAGCGAAATCGGAATGCGATGCTTATTCTACACTACCAGTTAACAGATTGACCGTGCACCGCAGCATTCCGTTTAAATCACGTCCAAACCCTTTCGAGCGTGATCTGCGAATGGTAAACAATGCGTGGAAGCCTCGCTCGCTCACACACACAACCCCAATTTCACAGCATATCATGATTCCGGGAACTTTTTGAAGCTACTAGTAGTAGTTGTGTTTTTATCGCAAAAAGGACCTTACTTTACGAATAATCCTCGCATAAATATCCCAAAATTTATTTTATTCGTGATAGATGGCGTTGTTAGTGGAAATTCAGCATGGAGTTTAGCGCATCAATCATTTGGTAAACAATTTGTCAAAAATAACCATGGAATGACTTGAAAGGTTTGGTCAAGAAGTAACAGTCATTTATTGTGGACTATACCTATCTGGATCAATTGAACACGACAAGTTTTCTTTCTTTCTCTTTATCTCAAAGAATATGCATACAAAAATAATCCGAAGTATCATTGCTTTGACCCCCGCCACCCACCCTCCCAATGGAACGTACTGGTGCAAGCACCCATCGTCGAGTGTAGTCGAGCTTGAGACGGAATAGTTCTCAGTTTCAACATATTGTGAATAAAATATACAAGCTCTGTCTGAAAAATTTAGGGTCAAAATTCTGCAGACGTTAGAAGACTGTAAAATGAATATTTTGAGATCGGAAACCAATAGTTTGGAATGTGCCAGAGATCTTGAATGGATCTTGAATTAATACCTACTTTCGTTTAGAGAGGAAACAACAATTTTTGAACTTATAAACAATTTACTTCTCGTATGAACAACATAGCAACCACTTACAGCTCAGAGCATGCATTTCATTTAAAGTGTTCGAAGCATGCATTTCATGCTTCTCAAAGTATAGTGTGCGAATTGCTCTTTGTTTGCACCCTAGCCAGTTCCGTGCATTCTTATCCATGGCGAGATATTGTCTTCCAATTCGTATTATGACTGTTGGAAAATTTGTCTTTCTATGTACGTTCGGATTTCCGGACACTAACTCCTGCATTACAATACATTAAATGCAAATTTGTAAGTTGTTTGCTCAAGAGTCATAACAGAGAATATGCGTTGCAAGACTTCAGAATCACCCTGTATTAACAAAACAATGAGGTTGCAAAAGGTCTCATTCAACAAGAAATTAACCCCCTCCCCCCCGAAGAGGGTATAGGAAACCTTTTAGCCCTCATTTTTTTTCTTATCAAAAATTGATTTTCTAGAAGGTAGTATTTTTTAAAATGGACAAGTACTTTACCTATTTTCGTTTCTCATCATTTCCGATGCGAATGACATATCTCATGTTCCTTTTGAAAACTTTAATAGTTCTAAAGACCATGTGACCTCTACCTCCCACAACTGCGACCCAACTGAACAATTATTGAAGAACTTCCATAGAAGAATATACAGGGCGATTCAAATCGTGTGTAAAACAATTTAAGGGGGTATTATAGAGGTCAAGATAAACACAAAAAGTCCTATTAACATGGGTCCAATTTTTATTTCTTTTCAAGTTACAAGAAATGTTCAAAGTGGCCTCCTTGAGCCTGAATGCAAATAGTGACGTCAGCATACTCTGCGGACGTCAATCGATTAGTAATGTTATGATAGTTTGCTACAATTGTCTACGAATGTACATAAATTATTACTTGCATATTATTTCTCTTCAGTAAACAGACTGCATGAACTCTTAGAAGATACATCTCTTGCAATCCGTCAACAGATGTGGTTCCAACACGATGGGGCCCCTCCTCATTTTGGTAGAGTTGCTACTGAATGGCTTAACATGCACTTCCCTAACAAATGGATTGGGCGCAATTGGCCCATACCATGGCCATCTCGCTCACCGGACCTTAATCCTCTGTATTACTATCTGTGAGGACATTTGAAACAAATGGTGTACAGTGTCCAGATAGACACCCGGGCACAATTAGTGGCCAGAATAATAGCATCGGCTGACGAAATTAGACGTGATCATGAGGTTGACAAACGTATACCAGTCACTTGGCTCAAGAACATAGAAATTAGACTTTGAACATTTCTTGTAACTTGAAAAGAAATAAAAATTGGACCCATGTTAATAGGACTTTTTATGTTTACCTTGACCTCTATAAAATCCCCTTAAATTGTTTTACACACGATTTGAATCACCCTGTATATACCGAATTTCAATCCTTTACTTACTTATAAACCGATTTGAATCATCCCTCTAACTCCATGGGCCAATCGATACCAAACTAAATAGTGAAATAGTACATGCCTATAGTAAGTTAGATTCAATATTTCAACCTTTTATGTGTAAAAAAAAGTGGAGAAAATATGAAGAAGAAAAAACAGACGGAAAAACTGAGTAAAAACAATAAGCAGTTCTATTATTTGCTACTTAATAATACAATGAAATATTTGATACGACTATCTATCATCCAAACCATAAGACAGAACAGTTAAAAAAAAAATAAATATAAAATTTAAAAAAAAAATATAAAATATATTTTTCTATTAATATCATCCATAAGAAAATACCGCATTATTACATTAGCGGCCAATAATAATTTTATTACTTATGTATAACGATAAGGAATAATAAATACGGGTGGCTATCTCAGCGGATTTCATCCATACATGTAAATTATCTAAATGAGGCCTCGCCAATTAATCGTTCTTCTTTAATAAACAGCTTCTGTTTGATCATTGATTAACTTTCAACAATCATACATTAATGAATTTTCCTGAAGCTAATCGAATTTTAGATCGATTCTATCGACTACCTACTAAACTACCCTATATTAATATTCATCATTTATGTCTCACTTCATATGTCATTTTATTGTGTAATTTCATAATACGAATTCTAAACACCACTCAAAGTTTGGCTTTGTTATGTATATACATGGTTATTCAAAATTCAATGTACAAACTTTTAGGGGATATAGTATAAGTTATTCTAAGCAAAAAAGTTCATATGAACGTGGATCCGAATTTAAACGAAAACAGAGTTATGAACAGAAATAAAAATGCCGCCACTAAGATCAACAAGTTAATAACTCAGCTTCCATAACACCGAGTATAATGAAATTTAGAGGAATAATAGGATATATAAAACTATTATACCGTTAAAATTTGATCGACTTCCAACGGTTAGTTTCCGAGTTACGTAGTCAAAATCGTAACACGTGCTCACATGTGAGTACTAACCAGCACGTGTCACGATTTTGACTACGTAACGGCTGGAAGTCGATCAAATTTTAACGGTATATTTAGTTTCATGTACCCTATTATAGCTCTAAATGTCATTATCATGTGTTTTATGGAACCTGAGTTATTAACTTGTTGATCTTGGCGGCGGCCTTTTTATTTTTGTTCATAACTCGGTTTTCGTTTAAATTGGACCCACGTTCATATGAACTTTTTTGCTTAAAATAACCCATACTACCCCCCCCCCCCCTCTCAAAGTTTGTACATTGAATTTTGAATCACCTTGTAAAATAAATTTATAGATTTCTTATGAAATGTTCGTTATGTATTGGTTTTTCGAAAAATTCATGGTATACTTTTGCAACGACAAAATGAAGACATTTTTTGAGTCAACTCCACGTTACACAACACAGAGGTTGCAGAACCATTGAACATCCATCATTTAAGCGTTCACGACCACCTGAAGCTACTACCGTATAGAGGCCCGGGCGTCTATTTGTCTCAATGGTCCTGGGGGGGGCGGGCGGGGGGGGGGGGGGGGGGGGGGGTAAGAACCGGCGTTAACGGTTATTCCCAAGAAATAGGAATAAAAAACGCCGGAATTTATACGAATAACCCGAAAAACAATCAGACCCGGCATTTAATCTATTTTTAACATCCCACCCGCCTTTTATTCGATACTGGGTTGTATTAGAATACCCGGCCTTTATTCAAGATTTTACGGTAATATAGTTTTTATTTCTTTTTTCAGGTGGTTAACTTTTTTTGCTATTTGCATTATAAAAAAAAGATTTTGGATTTTTGAAATTCTGACTTCGGATTCTTAAAGACCATTAAAAAGTAGAATAGAAATGTCTTTAAAACCCAACCTTTATCTCTTTGTCTTCATCGATAAAAATGATTTCAAAACTTTAAAATTCCACTCTTTTAGTGCTTCTATCTCCTAAACGGTTGAATTAATTGAAAAAACGCCAAGAATAAAACATTTCTCAAGTGTTGTGTACAATCTGAAAATACCATTAAAAATAGGGGTTTTCACCTCCCCCCATTATTTCCCTTTTTATTTTTTTTTGCTTTGTTTGTTTGTTTTTTCAATTTTTATTCATTCTTTATTCATTTTTATTCATTTTGTAAAGTTTTTTATTCGTTTTCTTTTGTTCTTCACTGGGGTTTTTCCAACTTCGTCCTAGGTCCACTTCATCTTCGGCCTTCTCGTTCATCTTTTCATCTGTTTCATAGTAGGCGTCTTCGTCGTCATCGTCGTCAGCAAGTGTGGAGGTGGTGGTGTTGATGGTGGTGACAATCTGAAAATGCAATTAAAAATAGGGGTTTCCGTTGCACATTTCAAAGTTGACTTCCTTATTCGAAAATGGCGTCGGTTTTTTTTTTTTTCGGAAATGGAATACACATAAAAAACCCCTCACAAAAAATACAATAATTCTTACATTCCAAGTATTCTGTCAGATTTCTATTTTAGAAGTTAGCTATTGGCTCACTTTAGTTGTGACACTGTGCACTAAGCACATGGGCTCGTTTGTACTCGTTTTTTTAATTACGCCACAATAGACGAGAGCTTGCTGTTGTGTTTAACCACTGGGAAGTAAATTTTCAAATAGCTGTCCCAGTATGAATATCCTTGTAAGTGAACGTGGAGAATTTCTTCAGAGTAATAGCTTGACACAGGATGAAAACGTAAATAATATTTGACTAGTTTCGTTTTTCGTACTGGCCGCGTATTTTTTACAGAAGAACAAAATCCATAATGGTGTCAAGTTGGGTACACCCCACGTCCTCGAACCACACATCCTCGAACCACACATCCCCGAACCTCACATCCTCGAAGCCACACATCCCCGAACCTCACATCCTCGAACAACGTCATCGGATTCCACAATAATATATGAAAAATAATTTTAGTGTTATTGATGAAGAGTTTAGTTGCGCGGATGTTGCCAGATGGCGCTATAGGTCTTGATGATATCTGACGTAATCAAAACGTCTTAAGAGCACTGAAAGCAGATGACAACGCAGAGATTTTTAAATATTTCAATTTGTAAAATACGAGTGCCCCTTTCATACGGAAAATTATTTAAATTAAAGCAAAAATTAAAGAAATTAAGAAAAATCAAAATGAGTTCATTTCTATTTATTTAATAGAATAAGTATTTTTAGTCGGCCATACTTTGGGTTTTTTGCCATATCTTGCTATGGGAATTTTGCTTGCTCGCATCTCGTTAGGATTAAGGATCTCTGCTATCTCTAGTGCGAGCTTATTTGTTAAAAAAATTTTTTAATTTGTTAATAAGTTTTTTCCGTTCGAGCATTGTCCGCCACATGCGACCAAGAGGCAACAGTTATTAACAATTTACTTTTATTATTTAATAACTACATGGTATTACCAATAATCGATAAATCGATGTTCAAAAGTGTCGATTTTTTTTACATCGCTCACTTATAAGACATCGATATATCGCCCAGCACTATCCTGTGGAGGTTTGGTAGACTGGTAGTTAGTAAAATGTGATAGTATCATCAACTAACAAGGAGAGGGCCCCAACGAACAATCGAGTTTTTTGATGCCCTTTGGTAGGATGGTAGTCTGATATGTCCTTTTCGTAAAACCAAGTGCGCAGCCTCCAACTTGGCCCTATTTTCGAGAAAATTCCTTTTAAAGTCTGTCTTATATTACTAGTGTAAACTGCATCTCGACAACTGTAGATGTATTATCACAACGGCGAGCAGCCAAGTGGTTAACGTTCGAGTGTACGAATCACGAGATCGTGGATTCGAGTCCACGCGTTGATTTTTTTTTTTTTTTGTTTTAATTTTTATAACGCTGCTTTTAAAGACCGACAGTTCTTTCGGTGTCGCACACATTTGTGTTTCAAATGTTTTTTTGAAGAATACCATCCAATACGTTGTATTCGACAAGCATAACTGTATATATTCTACAACTTTGAAATTATTTGTTAAAACGATTATTTTATGTTATTTTATTATAGCGCCCAATATGGGCAAGAAGCAAAGACATCAAAACCTGAACATAAGAAGAAATGAAAAGTTAAACATTAAGAAATTTGTTTTTTCTTTAAAATCGATACAAGTTTATGAATTATTTACACTTTTATAACAGATATTATTGTCATAATTAGTTGAAAATGTGTTCCTTATTGCTCTTGTTAAAAATATTTTTTTCATTATAACAGCATATTATAACAGAAAAATATATTAAAAAGTGGACTACAGCACAGTTACAAAACATTAAAAGAAAAAAAAAAAAGCCTAACACGGATGGATTCGAACTCGAGATCTTACGGTTCGTACGTGACAACGTTACCTGTTCGGCTGCCGCTGTTGTGATGATTGCCAGGGAAAGTTTACATATACGGTGGCTACGACACTAGTAATGTAAGACAGACTTTAAAAGGAATTTTTTCGAAATTTTTTACAATTTGGAGGCTGCGGACTTAGTTTTTTCGAAAAGGACATATCAGGCTACTATCCTACCAAAGGGCATCAAAAAACTCGATTGTTCGTTGGGGTCCTCTCCTTGTAAGTAATTAAGATAAATTCCCTTCCCTGCTGCGTGGACCATAGTTTTAAAACGATTCGAGGAAATGTGGCCTGATTTCGAGGATATGTGGTTCGAGGAAGTGTGATTTGATAATATGAGATTCGAGGAAGTGTAAGGAAATCGTCAAGTTTGGCATGTCTTCTTGTGTAGGTTGATATACGGTATGTACATGCAACATAAGTTGTAATGAAAGCGATTAGCTGTGCTGAATAAAATATATAGAATAAAGGTAATTTCACACTATGTGTTTAATTCAGTTTAACAACGTATTATCCTAAACGTTTAATTCCAGATTGTTCAAGTAAAGCCTTATGGAGCTCAAGTTTCAATTTATTTAACTTCAAAATGTCATTGTTCTATTCCTGATATTTGTAGGTTCATTAACTTTGATGTTTATTAAAATTTCTTAATAAACAGTTGTTTGCTAAAGTTTATTGAGCATTATTTTCTACTAAGATATTACAGTCTCAATTTACATCAACATGGGAAACATTTGAGACCTCATATAGTCGAATAAAACATTTTTTACGAACAACAGGTTTCATACATCAAAATGAATGTTGGCCAATTAAGAGAACAAAACAATAAGCTGTTATTTCAAACAAAAATTATTAGAGACATTAAAAACTCTAGAAATTAGAGAAAACTTAAAAATTATGAAAAATATATCCACTATCCCTGACCTCCCTATACGCAGATTAGAGGCAGTAAAATAACTTATTTCAAATGGTAATCAACATTTGGTGGTGAAAAACTAACGGAAAATTATTAAACTTAAACTTATTAATTTATATTTCGTCATTAATTGATTAAAACTTTTTCTCTTTTGATATATTATAAGTAAGAAGCGATTAACGTATCAATTTTTTCTGACATTTGAACAAAAGTAGATTACAATTCAAGCAACAGCTTTGTCATATGAATGGTAGCATTTCAGGCTGTCGATGCCAGAAAACTCTGAAAGGTAGCTTTTAACGACAATACAGGCCTTGATTAAATCTTTCTAATATTATCGTTCTATAAAAAGCAGCAGGAAATTGATGCATTCAAAAAATAATTTTTGCATCACACCTAAAATCTGACTTTTTAAAACTAAAAAAAAAAATATGTAAATTTTTTTAAAACCATCTTTTTTGGATCATCTTTACATTTTTATTATTATTTGCTATTAATGTTTTTATTTAAGTTATTAGATTTATTTTTAAAAGTATTAGAAGAAAGCTCTAATTAAGCATAAATAACCTATTATTAATTCTGATGATAATTTTAGCAGTAAATTGATAAAATAGGATTAAATAGCAGAAATGCATAATTTATATAGAACATTTAGGCCTACGCTGTTTATTATCCTCCTTTTAACTCGAACAATCAGAAGCAGAAATAGAATTCTTCTAGTGATTTCTTTCTTGATAGAATTTACTCACTCATGAAAGAAAGTGGATAAACTAAACAAAAAAAATGTTATTATGCATAATAGCGTCCTAAACACACTTCTGCTTAAAAGCGCAGATTTTAAACTACGGGCATATAATAGTTTAATATATTAAATTATTGATCATATTTTGCTATTACAATTTATTTGAAATGATTATTATCACGTAGTGGCAAAAACTAGCGGATATTACTAACCGAAACGGAAAACTCTTTATTTATTTACGTGTTTCGTCCTGGTCTCCGATCACCAATACGCATATTAAAACTGCTACCAACAGCGATTTGCGATTTTGCGTTGTTGTCGATTACGATGGCTTTGGAACCTAAATTGGAAGCTAAATGGAAGACGTTATCGTTTTCTGATACATTAGCGATTAAGAACAAAAATGAAGCAACAATCCGGATATAATGTGAGCCAATTTAGCGGAAGAATTAGCAATATCTCTGATTAAAATGATTTTCAAACAAAATATGTACTAACAAAGGATCATAAATCAGGAAGTTAAAGAAAGTTTCTAGTTCAGACATAAACAATCATTGGAAAAGTTTATAGACGGTGGATTGCAGAATTTTTTTAGATTATCTTTTCCAGATACCTATATTTCGTTAAAGTGCTGGTTAAGGTGAGAAGAAACTTCCAATATAGAAAGCAGAAACGAATACCAAATTCTGCAAAGTAAGAACTAAATTAGACATTTTGAATGACCAAATTATGCGAATCTGTAAGTGAATATACAGGGTGAGCATAAAGTCTTTACCTGATGAAGAAAATTAATAAAAAAAAACAAACTATGTCAGTTAGATACATACGGATTTTTCGGAAGACACCTTGTGACAGCATGGCAGCCGAGGTTCCTGGTTCCACACTATGACAGCCGAGGTTCCTGGATCCAACACAGGTCGCAGAATTTTTCCTTCCATTT
This sequence comes from Rhysida immarginata, assembly GCA_023313115.1. Lineage (NCBI taxonomy): Eukaryota > Metazoa > Arthropoda > Chilopoda > Scolopendromorpha > Scolopendridae > Rhysida > Rhysida immarginata. Next base: position 3,912,339 of record JAHWFO010061024.1, read on the forward strand.
TTCGATAGAAAAATCTATACCGTACGTTTGGAGGTTCATCTCCAGTTAATAATTATTAATTATTATTAATTTATATGCGAGTTCCAGAAACTTTCTGATGGTTGGATAGGAGAGATTCTCGATCTGTAAGCCAGGTGCCCCCCTCCCATTGGGCTTTTAACCTTGACATGGTTGTCTTTAAGACACATTGTGACAGCATGGCTGTCCGGGTGTCTGCGATAGCCCAACTGGTAGAGGCATCGGCCATGATAGCCGAGGTTCTTGGTTCGAACCCAGGTCGCAGAATTTTTCCTGTTCCATTTGTTATTTCCTTGTTCATCATTTTCGATTTCCTGCTCATCTTCAGTATCTATTTCATCTAAGTTAGTATAGTTTGTATATTCTTTTGTTGCCTTATGTACTGCTCTCACTGTCCATATTTGTTCAGTTTTAGTGGTCGCAACTGATTTGTTATTTCTTGTCATCTTGCTTCTGCAGCTCTTTATGGGTTTGGCCTGTTATGGCCTCCTTTTTCTTTTGTTATTTTTGATTCTGGTTTCCCATTCACTGCGCTATCATTTATTTTACTGTGCTTAAACCAATAGTGTGCTTGTTTATGTCCTAGTTTGTTAATCGGCCTCGGTGGCTCAGCGGTTGCGTGATCGCCTCTGATGCCCGAGCACGCGGGTTCGATCCCGGCCGAGGACGACGAGGATTTTTCAGGGGGAAATCCTGAGATCACGCACTTCCTTCGGAAAGGAAGTAAAGCCGTTGGTCCCGTGTAGTCGTTTGCCGGCTGCACGTTAAAGAACCCTTGCGAGGCAAAATTTGCGTCCCCTATAACGCCGTCCTGACATGACCATAGCAGTTGAAAAGGACGTTAATACCAAAACAAACGAAACCAAACCTAGTTTGTTACAGTTACAACATCTTTCCGTTTGCCCTCCATTTTTATTTCTACGTTCTACACGATATATCATTTCTGCGTTTCTTCTTGTGGCGTTAAATGACATTTCTACTAATCTGTATTTTTTGCTTACACCTCTAGTAATGTTTAATGCTTCTTCATTTGATATATATTTAATCCGAGGGCTCTTGCTTTTTCACATAAAGCTTTCCCTCTTGCTATATAATCCATCCATTCTTCATCTTCCTTCATTTTCAATTTCGCTACTTCTCTCCAGATATCTGCTTTTAATGTCTTGATCATATATATACATTTCCTCTAGCCTTTTATAAAGTTCTTTCGCATTTTCGATTGTGATCACTTGATGTAATTGTTCATCTTCCATTGCGCAAATGATTAATGTCAACGCTTTATTGTTTTTTGTTTCCCAGTTCTCATGGATGTCGGCCACCTCGGCGGGTGGCTCTGTTGTGTTTATACTATCATATACGCCTTGCTCCTTTAGAATTCTTGTTATTCTATATTTCCATGTAATGTAAATATTTTCATTTAACTTAGTAATTGGATATTTGTTCGTTGAGTCCATTTTCGTTTACTTTTACGTTTGATTTTCGTATTAGTTTAACTTTTGACTTAGGCATTTTGCTTTCAATTTCAGTTTACTTTCGGTTATAGTACTCACGGTTTTTTCGCTTGTCTCCGTCGCCGTTGTTTTCTTTTTCCTCTTTGAATCTACTCATCAGTGGATTCAGTTCATCGGCCTTCACTTATTTTACGTAGTTGACAAGTGTTGGACCCATAACCTTTGTTAGATTTGGAGATGTTTTGTGAGGAGAAATAAAATCATTGTTTTAACAAGCAACCATATTTAATAGCAGTGTTACTAAACCTGATGTGATACAGAACTCTAACAACAGGGTATAAAGAAAAGGTGGTTACACAAATTTCGTTTCACCCCAACACAAACATATGCACCTTTCGTAGCTCTGAGAACATATAGACGATATTCAATTCTTGCCATGTATTTGCCAGCATGCTGTCAATATCGGATCCGTATTCTTGGCTTGAATGTGTTCTCAATCAAGTGTAGCAAACACTTTATCTTTAATATATCCACAGAAAAAGTCTAAGATCGTTGTGTCTGGAGAACAAGGGGGCCATGATGTAGGATAATCTCTTCCAAACCATCAGTTGAGAAACGTTGATTCGAGAAATTCTCGAACTGATAAGGCCTAATGTGGCAGCGCACCGTCCTGTTGATAAAATTACCCATTGTCAGTACTCAGAACCCATTGAGCTTTCTTTTCTCTCATACATATGACCGATGTTAAGAGACTATATAATTATTTTATTGACAAAGGGGTATAGATTCACCCATTTTATACATTTTCCTAACCGTTTATTAAGTACCGAAAAAAATTCTTTATGCTTTGGCCTTGTCCGTCCGTAATTCGATTTTCTCGGAAAGTATGAAAGATTTTAAAATTCTGTTTTCACCAATCGATAGATATGGGAAATGGCACAGAAAAGTTCGAAGAAGGTCGCAGTTGGTCCAATGGCACGCGCTCTAATGGTACTACCGTAAAACCTTGAATAGAGCCAGGGCGTCTATTTGTCTCAATGGTCCTGACCTCCCCCCCCCCCCCCGGCTATTAATCGAGACTCGGCGTTTATTTAACACCCGGCGTTAAGGGTTATTCCCAAGAAATGGGAATAAAAAACGTCGGAATTTATACGATCACCGCCGAAATTTATACGAATAACCCGCAAAACAATCAGATCCGCCGTTTAATCTATTTTTAACACCCCACTCGGCTTTTATTCGAGACCGGCTTGTATTTGAATACCCGGCCGTTATTCAAGGTTTTACGGTATTTTGATACCCCCTAGAAATTTAAAAGCTAAGATATAGTAAATTACATATCAAACCACTCGTAACGACGAGCCATGAACGAATATAACATTGTTAAGTACTGTTTCGCCAACTGATAAATTTTGTTCGAAAATGGTTGAAATGGTTAACTGGCAGTGCACGCCAGTGGAAATCCGCACATTTCATCGAATTTGGGTGGAAAACAGCAAAATCTGGCAAAAAGTGTTCACGCGTGCTCCTGCGCGCGCAGCTACAACAACCTAACGTAGCCTAACCTAACCAAATTGTGCGTAATTCCACTTGTGTGCACACGTTTCCCACATTTCGCTCAACGTAATTTGCTCTTAAGTAGCCATTATCCCTTAGAAATTTTCAAAGGCTAAAGTATGACATGTCGTATATTAAAGAGCTTGTAACGATGCGTCATGAATGAATATAACGAATATTAATAAGTTCGAGATGGTCGAAACTGGTTCAATTGTATGTAATCTAATGATACCATGAAGGTTTCTTTGGAAATTTTTAATGCCAAAATATGAAATGTAATAAATCAATCAATTCCTAGCAACTAGCTAAGATAAAATATCATGTGTACAATTATGCAGTGATGCAAAAATTGGTTCTCTGCATCAGTTAAAAAGTCGTGTTGCCATTGTTGTCGCTCAATGCTCTTAGCCCTATTGATAATGATTATTGGCAGTCGTCAGCCCTCTAGCGGCCAATGACTCAAGCTTCCAATATGGCCGCCGAAGAGGGGAGGTGATGCGGCAATCCATACCTCACAGCATGGCAGCTAGTGATGCAGCTACTTTAAAAAGCACGAACCACTTTATATCCATCGCTGATATTTTAAATCATCTTAGATTGAATGCCAGTAATGAAAGAAAAAGGTGCTTGGTAAAGGGGGAAGCAGTTTTAAATGCTCAGCAGGTAATATTTTGTGGGAGAAACAGTATCGCATCTTCGCCTTCAATATACATAATAGCCCTTGTGCTAAGGAGTAGCAGTATTAGTTCCACTCCACATGAGATATACCTAATTATCAACCTTTGCCAGGGTACTGATCATACAAAGGTACTAATCAAAACATATTATAGGTCGCGCAAAGAAAGAAGGGGGTCAATCAACTGTCAATCAGATTCGTTCTCTTATCGAATGCACATATCTAGTGATTAACGAACGATTTAGCAGACGAATCTTGCGATGAAGATTTTATAGTATCACAGCCAATGATGGGACCGACAACCAATCAGAATCAAGACTAACCAGTTGATTCCTAATATCCAAGGTATGTTATCTTTATATACCTTGCCTGATATCTTTCGCTTTCGGTGTGATTTTGTGTCCTTTCAGAAGGACGCTCTTTCGGAGATTGTGACTGTGCCTGAATGCATCGATCACTATCTTCATCGAGGGATTCGTCTGTCAAATCGTTCGTTAATCGCTAGATCTGTGCAGTCAATAAGAGAACGAATCTGATTGATCCATTCTTTCGTTGCGCGAGCTATAATATGTTTTGATTAGTACCTTTATATGATCAGTACCCTGGCAAGGGTTGATAATTAAGTTTATCTCATGTGGGGTGAAACTAACACTGCTACTCCTTAGCACAATGGCTATTATGTGTATTGAAGGCGAAGATGCGATACTGTTTCTCCCACAAAATATTATATGCTGAGCATTTAAAACTGCTTCCCCCTCTACCAAGCACCTTTTTCTTTCATTACTGGCATTCAGTCTAAGATAATTTAAAATATCAGCGATGGATATAGAGTGGTTCGTGCTTATTAAAGTAGCTGCATCACTAGCTGCCATGCTGTGAGGTATCGATTGCTGTTCACCTCCCCTCTTCGGCGGCCATATTGGAAGCTTGAGTCATTAGCCGCTAGAGGGCTGACGACTGCCAATTCTCAGTAGCTAATTGCTATTAGGCATAATGTTAAAAACTGATAATTGTTGGCAGGCCTATCGTTATCAAAAGTTAACTGCTATCTAGTGGAAATAGCTGTTAGGCCTAAAGTTATCAATAGGTGACTGTTATTAGGCCTACCATAATCAAAATCTAATTGCTACAAATAGCAATTAGATGTTAGGCCTAATGTTATCAAAAGAAAAGCGTCATTAGGCCTAAAAATTAACTAATTGTCAATAGCAATTAATTTTTAAGCATAACTGAAGTTATCAACAGCTAATTGTTATTAGGCCTGTAGTTATCAAAAGCTAACTACCGTCAAAAACAAATTACTGTTAGGCCTAATGTTATCGAAAGGTAATTTATAGCCAATGATGCCAACAACAATAAAAACTGGATCAAGCCTTCTATGAGTGCCTCAACATAGGCACATGTCTAAATAACTGCCTGCAAAAGTCCACGAAAAATAATGAAGAAAGTAAATGCAAAGAAATTGATTGGATAATAAAACTGAAAATTTTTTAGAAGTAACTGTGAAGATATAGCACATTATTCTGATTCTGAATAAAAAAATATAATGGTCTCAAACGATTTGCAGAAAAGCGCAGGACAAATCGTGGTTATTATGAACCAATATTTCTAATCAAATTGCTGCAAAATATTTATAATTACAAATCTGAAATTGTATCTGATTTGTTATTAAAATGCATTTTAAATTTTAATATGCAAAAATTCCAAAATTATTAAAGAAAATAATATATCGACTCTTCAAGAATTGTTAACGCTATCTTGGAACCCTCGCCTGCTACGAAGGCATTGTTGTAGCAGGCGCACACTTCGTTAGCTTGTGCGCGTTCGTCAGCTCGCATGCGCTTCATTAGCGTGCGGTCGTTCCATTTCAAACAATGAAAACTAATATAGGGATACTTCCGAAAATTATAAAAATAAATTTATTCATAATTAGAAGTTGGTTTAGAGTATCAATTACAAGGAAGAAAAGTGCTGAACAGAATCCACATAAATGTCGCATCCATATGCAAACAATAGACGCGAGTTGTGCGTTTTGTCGACGAATTCATAATGTGTGAAAGGAATGAACGGATAGGAAAACGGATAGGAAGAGGAAAGGATAAGTAAATTTGCATATCTATAATTTCATAATGACGAGTCACGAACGAATACAACTTAATTTTTCATTTAATATTTCACTCATTGCTGGCGGTGATTTGAAGCACTGGGATATAACGATCGCATTGTTGGCGCTGATTTGAAGCACACGCCTCCGTTACGATCAGTTCCTTCTTTTCAAATATACACAAATTACAAATTAGAAGTTTTGCTGTTCTTCAATGGTTTATGTGACAGTATCCATTTAGCCTTTCGTTACTTGATTATATCATTCATTAATGGTTTATTTTTACATCTATAGGTGTGCTACATAATGAATAATAATAATAATATTAGCGCCACATACATCGTCTCGGCTCCTACCGTACCAACAATTAAAAAACTATTTGAGATGGAGATCATAATACATAAAACCGTATGAATCTACCTGTTAATTTTTTATTATTATTAAATTTTTTTATCAGAAAAAAGCGTCGTAAAGGTAGAAAGGAAAATGGCAGCGGCGGCGCGAGTAAGCGAGTAAAGGAAAAAACGGAGGCAGAAAGTAAGGAGAGAGAGAGAGAGAGAGAGAGAGAGAGAGAGAGACGAGCGGGAATTTGAATAGCGAGAGCTTAAATGAAAAGGCTCCATTTTTGACGATGGAGAGACAAGGCTTAAAGACAGTATTTTCTACGTCGACCAGCGTGAAGATTACCGATTTAACTGGCTAGGAAATAATATCGGTTCGACGATAGATAATGAGATTCTGTCAACATGCTCCAAGGCATGGTGCGCGCTTATATGCGCCACGTCTAATATTAATAACTTTATAGAATTTTCTAGAAAGGATTTAGTATTTTCCACGTCAGAGACTTTAGTGAATTCCGCAAGGATTAAATGGAATACGGCGGACTGCCTGTTGGAGTGAGGAGGCCTCGTTAGTAGCCAAGCTGGGGTGGCGACAAGCAACGTCTTTCTCCTCTCTTCAAGCGAAAGGATTTTCGAAGACGGTTGGGAATTCGTCTCCAGGCCTGGAATTCAACGAAACTTTCTCCTAGTCGACGATAGCCAGATAGTGCTACAGGTAATCGTCGGAGAATCAGCGATGCCAATGATTTAACCTCAAGGGTGGTCGTCTTTAAAGCATTCTACTCGTTGTCTGGTTCTTTTAAGATTTCCTGCAAGAGATTGTGGTCGTCTTTTCCAGTCTAAAGGCCCAATTTCAGGGATTGAAACTTCAGCATGTGATATAGTGATGCCATGGCCATTCGCTTCATTTATTAAGGAAGGGCTTGGTGCCTATTTCCCGTATTAAAGTCCCTCTTCATGTGAAAATCATTGAAACGCACTGCGTGTAGTCACCTTCAATAGAATAGTTGCGGACGTCGATAACCCATTGTGTTCTAAAGTCCAATAAAGAATTGTTTATATACATGTCCTTTGAACAATATTTTACAATTAAAGTTAACCAGTTCGATTAGGTCTAATAAGGCAAACTCTGTGTTAGAATTACAGCAATCTAAATAATTCTATTCAAATTTTATATTTGATTTATACTTCTTTTCTTATCTTTGTATAAATATTGTTATTTAAAATAAGCCATTATTTTTTATACCCCCTTTATATTATCCACGTGTTAGTGGAAAATAGTTTAGTTACCGTAAAAGAATACAATGCATCGATCAGGGGCCAATATGGCCAAAGGCCGACGAGTTAAACACTAAAATATTTTTTTTTAATAAAAAAAACTTGTGTGTCGCGGGACACCCGACCGAAGTGAAACTTCAAATGCATGATAATAGTCAGTGAAAACAAGAACAGTTGAAGGAACAGAAGTGCATGATAATGCCCTTCATCTGTTCTTGGTGAAAAACATTGGATGATGTAATCAGTGAAAAGGATTAGCTTTCGTCTTGAATGAATTTAATCCAATGAAGTTCATCTCTTTTAATTTCTTTTGTTGTTAATAGTTGTCCCTTTTTTGTAGAATATTCTTTGTGACAATATCTAAACACCCACGCTGTTATTCTTAGTTATAAATAATGATTAAAAGCACAATAATTTAAAACATGAAAGATTTATGGCAGGGGGGGGGGGAGAGTTGAAAATGCGAGTTACTGCATTGCCAGAACGATGCTATAGTCTATCCAGCAATAGTTTGCGCGAAGTATGATGGACATTTCAATTGTTATGTATTGCTTAATTTTTTTTGTAATAATGTCCAACAATTGAAACGGCCATCACGTTTCGCGCAAACTTAGGCTGGATGGACTATAACAAAAAATGACATTACACGCGAGCATGCGGAATGACTTCATTAAATCAACAATCAGTGAACTTCGAATTTTACGGATAGTCTTCGCTCCGCAACAATCAATTGTTTTATTCAAATTACTATTACCACGGTCTATAGATATTCATGGTCATCGAGCTTCGGCCATTTTCCATTGTTTCGAGAAGCTAAGGAAAACAGATCGCGCCAGGTGCCGCTTAGATCGAATCAGGGCTAGAGTGCCTATAATAAGAGTGTGGCCAACGGGCTCTCGGCCGCCATTTTTTATCCAACTTGGATTAAGCTTGTATGGTAAAACGAAGATTATATAGGAATAAATTACAATATAGAGACGTAATTTCGTAGAAACTAATTAATGACAAAGAAATATAACATTTAAATAACATTTTGCTAATTCTCTAGACATTAATCAAACATAAACAAAAAAAAAAGGGAAAAATAAAACATTTCAAATTTATTTTTATATGATATATGGCATGAAATTAAAACCCCCATAGAGTATGTAAAATTCAAAATTAGTTTTTTCTTTAAATTTTTTATTGTTTTGTTAAACTATATGAAGGATTATATGAAATATTAAACCTGTCCTTATATTGGATATTTAATTTTCAAATTTTATTGTTGAAGTGTAGAATATTTTCTTTCTTTTTTTAATGCAATCATTTTTACTTCAACTTATTATTTAAATTATTTTCTAATTATTTTTTACAAAAAATATTTTTAGATTATTCAACCAAAGTATAGAATATTTATCAATAAACAATTTATATTATTATAAATCAATATATAATTCCTCTGTCCGAAATTATGGTGTACATTTCAATATTATTTTTTTTTGCATGGTAAATATTTCAATATGGTAAACATTTCGATATATATTTTTTTCAATATGGTAAATGTATACCATATTTTCAGAACGGGAATATGTAATTAAATATTACAATTTAAAGAAATTTATAACTTATATAATTTTTAATTATTTCACAAAAAAAGTAAAAATTCATTTCTTTCTTGTTACAATGTACAAAAATCACATTGTAAATCAAAACAATAAATTAATCTCAAAAAAATATTAAAATAATCACATATTTACGATTAATATAGAAATGAATAATAAAAATAGTAAGAAGAATAACAAGAAGAAAAAAAATGCATGTTTAAGCTTATATTTTTAATATAATAGTATGATTGTATTATAACATTGTAATACTTTTAATTAAATGAGTATTTTATAATTTTTATTGAATATATAAAAAAATTTTAGGTTAATTTATAATAGTTTATGACCATGAAGTTTTAAAAAATTCATAATTAGTAATATATTGGTTTTGAAGTTAAAAATAAATATTTAATATAAGGAACATCATGATGTAGAGGTTTAGACTTGAAAGACCATTATTTTATGTGCAAATTTATAGTAGAATTATTACAAATCATCTTAGGGCTTAAGTAGGTTAATGTTTTTTGGTGAATTTTAATAAGTAATCAACTATGAACTTCACTTCAGACTCTAATGCGGCTTCTGTAGATTTATTATTTTAAAGATCTAAATCTAAGTTTTGTAAATATATCTTAGTTTTGATATTAAAATTTTATTTAAAAAAAAATTTAAATAAATTACCTTGATAGTTATTTTATTAAACCTAATTGTGGATATTTATTTATTTTTATCTATTTTTTGGATGTCAATTTTATTATTTTGATTTAGCTAAAAATCATATTGAAAAATTTATTTAGTTTAATTCTCTTAAAATTAACTATTAATGACAAAAAATATAATGCATGTATTTAAATAACAGTTTGCTACTTCTGTACACATTAATCAAACATAAACAATGAAAAAGGTAAATTAAAAGATTACAAATTTTTTTTTTTATATGAAATTAAAACCCCCATGGACTATGTAAAATTCAAAATTAGTTGTTTCGTTAAGTTGTTTTATTGTTTTGTTGACTTATATGAAGTATTATATGAAATATTAAACCTGTCCTTATCATTTTTACTTCAACTTATTATTTAAATTATTTTCTAATTTTTTTATTAAACATATTTTAGATTATTCAACCAAAGTATAGAATATTTATCAATAAACAATTTATATTATTATAAAATCAATATATAATTCCATAAAATACTCCCTCTGTCCAAAATTATGGTGTACATTTCATTATTTTTTTTTTGTAATTAATGTGTAAATTCTGGAAATTAACCCAGTTTGAGGTTAGGTTGCATTTAGTTTATTTTTCTATATCTAATTATAACGTTCTGAAAGAGTTAAATAAATTTTATTATGAAAAATGTATTCAATTGCGCTTCCTGACTATTGTAACTTGGATAAGTAATGGCCGATTTTAATCACGTGAAGCAATTAGCCAATAGAAAATAACACCATCGTTGGCCACACTCTTATTATAGGCACTCTAATCAGGGCCGACCGTGACCTGCGATAGAGGTTTTTCATTGAAACTGAAAATGAAAGTAAATTTTCTGTCTGTCGATAGGTCGGCGCTGCAGGCGTTTTTGGGCCGAATGTACATACAGCGCCACTTTTCAGTAGAGTTCCCGCCCTATTGGGAACTAGAAACTTTAGCTTCATTCTAACAATGGAGCTCCATGACCATGAATAGTATAGACCGTGCTATTACTAAAAAAAATTATTTTTTTATTCTCAAAAAACCCATTGTTGCATGAATTGTTGCATAAAAATGAGTTTCGTGTGGTAAATTTTGAATACCATTGTTGTAGCCATTGGGTTTGCTCATAACAATACTCATAACCTGCTGATTACTGGCGAAAAAACGAATGATTATGCTTACATAAATATCCAAACGGGATGGCTTATTTACTACTCGTTGTTTATTAATTGTAAACTACTTAACTTTCAAATTTTATCGATGAAGGCAAAGAGACGGAGGGTCGATCTTAGAGACATTCCTATTCTAATTTTCGATGGTCTATCCGACTCTGAAGTCAAATTCAAAAAATCCGAAAAAATGGCAACACCAAACGACCGACTGCACAAATCCACTGTTCATCACCGCTTTGCATTATTTTATTAAAATTAATTTTGTTGCGGGGTGCTATATGGTATATTCACGGTATTTTTTGTTTTTTGCCTTTTTGCAGATTTATATGGCGGATTTGATTCCAACTGCTGCCCTTTACGAGCTCGAAAATTTCGTTCTCATCCTATAGACTTTTTAACTTCCGTTTTTTTTTTTTTTTTGGAATTGCTTCTTCAGTTCGTTTCCGAGCTCTATGCATTCTCATGCGTTCTACACTTGTTTTTGGGGGCGAACTCTCCGTTTGATTTACATAACTACAATCATAAAAATAATAATAATAATAAGCCCTGCATTTGCACTATCTATGTTGATGCAGTAACAACGTATTACATTTCAATGCGGAGGCCTTCTCCAGAGATCCTTAATACTAACGAGATATGACATTAACACATTTTCCATTGTTGCCTTTGTAATTCCGTGATATCAGGAAACGATATCTGAACGATACTTTTGCTTTTTCCCACTACACCAGAGGGAGTAATAGGAAAAAGCAAAAGTATCGTTCAGATATCGTTTCCTGCGAGCATCGCGAGAAACTGACGTCATTATGTAACATGCATAAATGACGTCACATCTTTTCGCAATTTTATAGCTTAGTGACGTAAATTGCATTCATAAACCCTTTACTTTCAAATTTTGATCTCTTTAATGTTGGCACTGAAATAAAGAATTGAATTAATAAAGAAAATAGTAGAAGAAAATATTAGAAATTTATTCGTGTTATTGTTAGATTAAATAAGAAAGCCGTCGATCTTAGGAAATAAAATAGAAATATTGAATACATAAATTAATAAATAACAGTAGGAAATTAACAATATTTCAGAATAAATATTAATAAATAATAACTAAATGAATAAAATGCAATTAAAAATTAATAAATACACATTATTTACAAGCATATTCATTTTAGAAACGAAGTGAATTATATAATACACATATACAGAGAAATAATAAAATTAATGATGAAATTATTTTATAAACTTAAAATTATATAAAGTTATTATTTCTTATAGTTTTTATTATATATAACTAAAATATGAAAATATCTGAAATAATTTAACTTCATTTTTACATTTGGAATAGATGTATTTTAAATTGAAAATTAAAAAGAAACCAACAACTTTTTAAAATGAACAACAGATATCCACTACACAAAATGTAGAATTTTTTTTAAGAATTTAGTGTTTTTGTGCTGATAGGCTTTGAATAATACAAAGCATGTTGTTTAAACAATATCTCGCGGCACATCGTTAATTTTTGGTCATTTATAAATTCAGCTTACATTTATAAGCCTATCCAGGTCCTGGATTCCAGGAATAAATGACATGTGCTCTTGGTCTAACACTTCCGTTATTAAACCGAAACTAAAAGTCAGATTTGTAAAATGAAAACAGTTTATGACATAAAATTGGCCGTGACGTCGCAATGACGTCATAATTGAGGCTGCCATCTGGTGTAGTGGGATAAAATACATATGCGCAAGCAAATCTGCGCATTACATCAAACAACAATGGTTGTCATATCTCGTTAGTATTAAGGACAATGACGTATATTAAAGATAGACTCCGAATCCTATTGTTGTAACTTGAAGCAAATTGGGGAGCTCCATGCCCAGAACTGTCATGGCTGAAAGTGAGTGAATATGATGCAAAACACATGGCTAAACACGAGGGTAGCTGATTAATAATTCTTTCACACGCCGATCACGGAGTGATAAGTTTATCTTTTTGTTTACTTTGTATTTGAAGTATTTTATATATTTTATAAACAATTTTTCGATCATGGTTTCAATTTCAATTTCGTTTCGATTGTCTTTCAGTAACGTATTTTCATTTTAGTTACGTATTTTTGATTTATTTTTGTGGAAAATGATTCCTGGTCCTTTTGCTTGTCTGTTTGTACAGTCGTACGCAGAACAACTTTGAATAATGATTTTGAATTAATTATTCCTCGGGCCCAAAATCTTCAAAAACAAAGCAGTCAGACAGCTATTTACTCCACGGCTTACTCCTGCCCAGAACTGTCAAGGCTCAATTTGCTTCACTTTTTGCCGCTGTTAACAATAGGATTCGGAGTCTATCTTTAATATACGTCATTGATTAAGGATCTCTGGCCTTCTCTCTCGATGGTCACGCTTCATCTCGGATGTTAACAATCAGCCTTTTCCGTTTGTTGGAAACAATGAAGGTTTGATTGTTGGAACTACGTCACTTCCGTAATGCGAAAAATGTTTCATTCTAAGCATTTCTCTCCCCAAATCGTTGTCGCCACATAAGAAGTTTCACTTCAATATTCAAAAATGTATATTCTGTGTCCGTAGTAGTTCATTAATTAGCTTCCAGTGTCGAAACCTATTTTTCTACATGACACACCCAGTATAATGAAGACACATAGCTCAAAATTAAGTGAAACTCTTTCTTTCTAATTTCTAAGAAAATTAAGTAAATCTGTGACCAAACCATTCATGAACAATATACCGAATGACATTTTCCAACATGATAACGACCACATTCTTTGATCATCATTTTCCACTTTTTCCATCTTTTCGTGTTAGATTTTAAGCTTCGAAGAGGTGTCTGGTGCCGTTGGGTTAACATCCAGCATTCACGGATGTGCAGCCCCACACAAGCCAGAAATGTCGCCAAACAATAAGCTTGCCAGACTTTAATGATGTTTAGAACGCCGACCGTGGATTGTCAAAGAGTGGAAAAACATTTTGTGGAGTGACGAATCACGCTAGTTAGCAAGCTAATGAATGGTGTTTGGAAAATGGCAATGATTCCTCATCTATTATGATGATAATTATCATCAGCAGCTATTTCCTCATAGATTATTATCTATGTGACAATTTATCGCCAAACTTTAAAAAATGCTAAATATCTCATTTTTCCATGCTTTTGTTAGCTAATTTCAGAAAATTCAAGCCTATAAAATTTGGTTGTCAGGGAGGTAACATGAATCAAATAAGATTCCCGGAAGAACGATTCAGTTCAAATTCTGTAAAGAGAATGGATGAAAACTATCATCAAATCCAGGAATCTAGAAGTGCCGTAGGGATCGATTCTCTCTCCCCTACTCTTTAATTTGTTTGTTAATGATTTGCCTTGCATTTTTTCTTCTGCTAAACCGATTTTATATGCTGATGATATTCCACTTCTCCTCTCATGTTCGAATAGCCCTGGTTTGCTCTCCGCTTTAAATTTAGCGTGTGAGGAATTGAGAAGCTGGTGTCTCACTAATTCATTAGTTGTAAACATTGAAAAGACGAAGGTGATGTTTTTTCACTAAAAAAATAAACTTAATATTCCTTCGTCACCTCTAATTTATTATGGTAATTCTTTAATTACAACTACTAGTGTTTACCTACCTTGGCCTTACTTTATCCCCTGATTTGTCATGGGATGCCCATGTTAACATTTTACTAACGAAACTCAATAAAAAACTTGGTATAATTTCCAACTTCATTTTCTCCCATATGATATCTTACTTTTGCTTTATTTTTCCTGGATCCATTCTTCTTTATGCTACGGGATCATTTTTTGGGGGCTCTAATTCCAAATTTAACTTTACTCGAATTTTAAAACTACAAAAATGGTTCTTCCGAATTCTTCTTCAACTTCCGCGATCCTCCTCAGTATTTCATTACTTCCTTTCTTTACGAATGTTCTCAATTTATCAAATTTATTTCCTAGTTTTGTGTACTTTATTTATAAATCTACCAACTCACATCCCCTTTAACAATTCGTACCAATAGCGATAGTCATAGTCAAAATACCCGTTCTTCCAATGAGATAAGGGTTCCCTTCTCACACTCTAATTACCGGAATAGATGTGTTTCCCATACTGGGCTTAAAAGTTGGGCCTATTTACCTCCTGAAATTCGTTCCTTTATGTCCTGTTCTTTGTTCCGAAGTGTACTGCGGACTTTTTGTCTCCATAATATCCCATTCAATTTATCATTTCATTAATAGTTTTAGTTCATCACTGCCTATTATTTTTATTAACCATATTTACCTTGATTTGTTTTATTTGTTTTCCTTATCCTTATATGCTTGTCAGGAGGTTTTTTTCTTGGAGCTCACTAATTCTCTAGGATTTGTTTTACAATACCTTAAAATTGCTGACTCAGAACTATAACTTCAGGAGCTCTATTTGCTTTAATTTGATTTATTTGATTGGTTGTTTATTTTAATTACTTTTATTTATTATTCTATTTTATTTCATTTGTTTTTATATTTTTTCTTTTATATGTTTTTTTAGTTGGATATGTTTCAATTTATATTTGTTTTATTTAATTCATTATGATCATTTTGTTTTCTGTTTTAAGTTTTGATTGTTTCGAACGATTGATTATTTAATCTATCGTATTTAGATTTAAATTTTTAGAGTGTATATTTTTAATATTAACAATTTACTTGTTATTTATTAACCTTCGTTCTTTTTTAAATTTTTTATTGTTCTTTGTTATAGTGCCCTCTTGGCCTAACTCGTTCAGGAGGTGGTCGTTCAAAATTTTTAATGATGAAAAATAGGAAAGAAAATTCCGTAGCCTGGATTCGAACCAGGAACCTTTGGCTAAGACATACGACACGGGCCTTGTAGGGCACCAATGTAATCTCCTAGCCCCATGGAAATAAATAAATAAATAAATAAATAAATAAATAAATAAAAAACGTTCCTGAATATCGGATCAAACTGAAACACCTTTACCATCCTTGGAATTCCAAACTCTAAAATTCTAAACTCTAAAAATGGAATTCTAAACTGAATAAATTATTATGTTGCGCATTTGAAGAACAATTATTAACATTATTACATTCTAAGGCTGTGAATAAATTGAAATCAAAGAAAGTTTCAATTTCATTTCAATCGTCACCCGTGGCCTTTTGGAATTTCTCTTTAAATCAAACTGTGTTGCCGAGATTTAAGCTTCGAGGCCTATGACATTTATCTTATAACGTTTACAAAAGTAAAGGAATAGTAGCAAACAACAACAACTAATACACATAAAAAAAGTCACAGAGCTGCCAATGAAAACTCTTGTTTTCTGGATGGTACTAGGATGAAATCGTTCCCTTGTAAGTCGAACGTCCTATGCAGCTTCTATTCAATATTAGAATCATGGGTAAATCTTAATTTACTTGGAAGTCAACATGTTATTTTGTGCGTAGATATTGAAAATAATTTGTGTTTATTTAATAATAATATGTCTGGGTTCATAAACATTTGCCAACATGGATTTGTGCCGAAACGGAATGTGGAGACGGCATGTTAAGAGTTGTTAGAATATGCGTCTTCGGAAATGGCGGCAACAAAATTGTAGGCGCCGTCTTCATTGACTTCCCGAAGGCGTGTGATTCTTTGTCCATGTTTCTGTTAATATATAAATTATCGTACTTCTATTATAATATACTTCTGTTATAATATTCGTGGTCCTCCCCTGAGTTGGCTAACAAATTTCCTAGTGCACAGAAGTTATTATTATCCTATTCTGGCGTGTATTCTGCGATTGTTGTTAGGAACCTTAGGGTCCCCCAAGGGTCCGTTCTCTTCCCACTGCTATTCAATTTATTTATCAACGACTTGCCAGTGACTTTCTGCTATTTCTTCCATCAAAGTTTAATGTATGCTAATGACGTCACTATATTGCTCGGATATTAGGATTATAATGTGCATCTTTAATGATGCGCTGGATATTTTAAAAGCCTGGAACATTGATAATGCTTTAAAAGTAAATATCCACAAAACGAACGTGATGTTATTTTACCAGCGCAACAAATTGAATATTCCTAATAAGCTTAGTTTACCTGCTTTTTATGATAATCAACTTCTCGGTGTTCCTAATTCCTTCTTCATATCTTCGTACTTTATTTCCATGCGCATATTAACGGTTTATCAGATATTTTTCAAACAATCATGCACATTTATTTATAAGAGCTTGAATTCTTTACTCTTGGAACTTCACCTGTAATCGTTGTCTGTAATCGCGAACGGCATAATTATCCCACCCGTGCAGTAAACGATATTTCCCTACCCTTTGCTAAATTAAATTACAGACGCCGATGTATTACCTATATTGGCGTAAAAAATTGGGCGTAGCTACCTCAAGAACTGCGCTCTACTCCATCATATCTTTTGTTTCGCAGACGGTTAAAAATTTACTGTTTTACATGTATTAATAATATTCAAGGAGGGGCCGTCTGTTCTTGACCATTATTACTGGAGCAGGTAGAACTTGCCTCTTCTGAAGTTTGCTGTATGGAGATGTAAGGGTATAGTCATTTATTTAGATATACCCCCTGTCCTTTTAAGTTTCCCATTTTGGGAAACCTGATTTTGGTATTGACTGATTTTCAATGGGTTGTCAGGTTGTCAGAAGCATTTGACAACCATTTGGGAGCCACTGTTTGCGACACAGTGTATTATGTGGCCGCCTGCCTTTTATTTATGTTGGAGGAGTATAAATTCTGATCCATTGCGGCTGGATATAGACTATTTACCTGTAGTTGTGTTTTTGTTATTTGCCCTGTCGATCCATCTGTATTTATTTATTTATTTTTAGTTTAATAATGTTGTACTAACACGATTTGTTCTCTTAGTAATTTCTGCGGGCCCTCAGAGATCTAACACGTCGGTCCATAAGGACCATTCGGATCTCTGTCGTGCGTTGGTGTACTTTTCCTAACACCATTTCTAAATAAATAAATAAATAAATACATAAATAAATAAAACACTTAAATTTCAAAATCCAAATTAACTTCATGAAAATTTAATTTTTAATCAGAAAAAAAAGAAACTGAAATCACATAATTAGAAAAAGAAGTTTCATTCGTTTAAATATAAATCATTTTTTTCATTATCTTTAAATAACTTGTTCGAAGAATATTCAGTATTCCTGATAATGTTATTAATAACATAATATACAGGGTGATGTCCGGCATTTCAAAATTTTACTATGCATTTATTTTATAACAAAAACTAACCAGATCGGGTTTAAAAATGCAGGAAAAATCAAATATGTTTAACCTTCCCTCAGTTGGAGGCTGTGGTGGCGCTTGTGTCGCGATAAGAGTAAATTTGGTGGCTGTGAATGAAAAGGCATATTGCGTCTTGGAGTATGCAAAAACAAACACTAAAATTTTAGTCCAGCGGGCATTTCGTAGGCAATTTCATAGAGATTGCCCGACTGATAAAAGCATCCCCAAGTTGTGTGATCAATTTCTGGAAACTGGATGTCTTTGTAAACGCAAAAGCACGGGACTAGTAACAGTAAACATGCTGAAAGGAGTTTGGGATGAGATTGACTATCGTCTTGACTATCTTCTAACATTTGTAATGATAGAATCAAAAAAGTCTTTGAGTTTTACTGCATTTTAAACCCGGTATGTTAGTTTATGTTATAAAATAAATGCATAGTAAAATTTTGAAATGCCGAAAATAATTTTGAATCACCCTATATATCTTTCAGGATGTCATAATTTCATTGCATAGTGGGTCGAAAAGCTGAAATTTCTTTCACCACAGAAGATATTATTATCGTTCTTCATCACCAGAAGCTGACACAACGAAAATTTAATACACAAGTCAAATGTTCACAGGCAAGTGTATGTAGAGTCTTGAAAAATTACCAGGATGGTACTTCACATTCGAACAGCCATCACAAACGTAGAAAAAAAATGTCTACAACGCCCCGAGATGATAGGAGGTTAAAGGACATTGGTAGAAGAAATCGCTTCTGGAGTGTCAAAGATCTCTATGCACGTTGGAGCATGAATCTCACGTTTGGGGAGCATGAATCTTGCTCACGTCTGCACTAAATGGATTAAGATTTACCAGCAGTCAGGCACCGAGATATAATAGACCAGTAGCGTCATCTCTTGAATGTAAGGTCGCGTGGAGTAGTGTATATAAATTTCTTTGATGTAAGGTCGCGTGGAGTAGTGTAAAGAACGACTTCTGTGGGTCAAGTTGACTGGAACCGTATTTTGTTAAGACAGTGTTTCCACTAAAAATTTAAGGTCGCGTGGAATAGTGCAAACTTTTTATCTCGCGGTACACTAAAAAGTTCTAAAAAGTTTTGCAGCACACAGGAAATAATCTAAATTTTATTAATTTTATTTTATTAGTTTAGGGTGGAAATTTAATATTTTTAAATTTATTTAAGCAATTTTTATTTTTTATTTCGAAAGTCCCGCGGCGCAGTAGCAAATCTCTCGCGGCACACAGAGAAACACTGTGTTAAGAGGTGAATCTGTATTCTGTGCTTGCCGTGGAATCAAGGACCGCGAGTGTGGCGCTTGCGTCAAAACAGTGTATAAAACGCTCAGGTAAATTTCTGACGCGTTAATTGTATGGGGGGTGGAGGTGAATGACAGGAGAGATGGTGTTCGAAAACTTTGAATACTAAATTACCAAGTCAATGCATATGTGTACCAAGAAATACTTGATCATTTCATGCTGCTTTCTGCTGAAGATTTATGTAAAGAAAACTTTTTGTTCCAGCATAATGGTGCATCCAGCCATATCGCAAAGACTCCTAAAGAATGGCTTCACGAAAACAATATGGATGCGATTCCTTGGCCTTCAAATTCACCCGATTAAATCCAAACGAGAATTAGTGGATCATAATGAAACAAGTTAAGAGGAAAAGGGTTTTTTCAAACCAAGCTTTTATAATGCTTTATTTATTGGCAACAATAAAGCTTACTTTTGCAACAATAAACAGTAGATACATTTAACTCTCGCCATAACGAATTGTCCAATTGTCACAACAATCAATTCGTAGCAATGAATTTGTACCATTAGAACACGAATTATTGAACCGATTTGAAAATTTTTTTCTTTAACATAAATTGTCATCGATTCTCTGTATGTGTGTCAAGTTTCAGCTCCCTAGCTTGTCGGGAAGTTGGTTTAATATTGATTACAAGATTTGACCTAAACAAACTAACATTGCAAGGTTAATAAAAGCTTTTAAAAAAGGCTCCAAGTTGAAGTTATATCTAATAAAAGTGAACTTAATGAGTCTTTAAGAAAAGTTATGGTCCTGTATTATAAAAGAGCATTGTGCTCAGTTTGTAGTTAACATGTTAACCGAATACGAGCAGTAATCAAAGCAAAAGTCGAAGCCACTACATAATGATGTTTAGATTTGTGTTGTTTGTTTATTAGTGTACTTTTTGAATGATGATTCTAATATGTTGAACCAATGCTGCTTATGTTCTAATTGTGTGACTTTACATATCTTTGTTTTTTTCTATTAAAGTTTAATTTTTGTAAACTGCGAAATCTACTGCCATACGAACTTGGGTAACTCGTGCCACTTCTATCCTACAGTTAATGTAACGACGTCTTCATTAAGACGTCTTTAGATTTCACCTAAGAGTCTCATCAATTATCCCCCCCCCCCCCCCGGATATTCTTACGCAGCTAATTGATGACGATGAAGTCAGGCTAAACTGATTTAGAGAGCACAAGTTTCTAACCTTATGCCAGGTAACTAGATGACCTCCGTCGCCCACTTCGCGCATCCACTGTTTCACAAGATTTCAACTTCCATGCAAATGTTGTTAACCCACCTTGATCCATTTCTCTGATGACGAAGAACTTCTCTGAGACAAAGGTTTGAAGCACATCATCCAGAAGAAACCCACTCAAGCAGATCTTCATTTCATCATCTCGGACACCGAACGTGCTATATCCTTCCTGCCTCCAAATGATCGCTCTCCAGTTCATGCCATCGCCGAATACCTCATTCGGAGATCCTATAATGATGCTCTAGCCTCCAGCCTACCTCTACAAGAAGTCACCGATTCTACCACTGCCTTATCCGTTAAAAAAAACTATCTAATGCCGATGCTCTGATTGTCAAAGTTGACAAAGGAAGCGTATCCGTCATCCTGTATCGCTCTGTCTATATTTCCAAGGTTTGCGAGTTCCTCTCTTCTAACAATTTTTTTCTCTTGCCTTCCGATCCCACCTCTAAATGTCATTGAAAATTATTTCTGATATTAACAAATCCCCCCGTTTTAAGCATCTCCGCCGCCTTATTCCTCCCAACCCACATCCAATTACTCATAATGCCCTTGTTAAAATCCATAAGACCAATATGCCCATACGCCCGACGGTTAACTACTCTCCGCCCCTGCCCATATTGCTACTAAATCTCTCTCCTCTTTCCTCTTCAACCTTAATCTTCTACCTAAAAACTACAATGCTCACAACTCTCTTGCTCTCACAGATAAACTTTCTTCTTTCGACATGAATGATTTTCTTTTCTTTCTTCTTTCCACACTTTCCATCCTTGAACGCTTCCTGCTTGCCTCCTCCTTCCCCACACCTGATTCTGTTGACCTCGTCGCTATCCTTTCCGTTATATCTGCCCAAAATTATTTCTCCTTAAATAATTCCTTCTACTTCCAACCTTCTGGCTTAGGAATGGGGTTCCCCCTTAGCAGCTATTTTCCGAGGTCTTCCTACAACACCATGAACTCAACTTTGCCCCCCCCCTCCTCTCTAACTCACTATCATTTCTTACTATCGCTATGTTGATGATATCCTAATTGACTTCGATTCCCGCTCTATCTCGCCCGCTGCTATCTCTAACATCTTTAACTCTTTCTTCCCCCAAATTCAGTTCACTTTTAAAGCCTAAGTTAACAAATCTATCCCTTTCCTCGATGTTCTCATCACTACTGACCCTCTTACCCACCGTTTCTCTTTTCTGTATACAGTAAACCCACCACATCCTCTAACCTAATCCATAATACTTCATCGCACCATTCTACCCATAAGCATGCCTCCCTCCTCTTCCTTATTGACCGTGCTCTCAAGCTGCCCGTCCTTCTCTCTTCTCGTGCCTCCGAATTCCGCATTATCCGATCCTTAGGCCTCAAAAAATGGCTACTCTTCCTCCATCTTTTTCCGTCTGCTTCGGTCGCCAAAAACTCGCCCTTCTAAACCTCAAACCTCCGGACCTTTTCCTGTCCAAGAAATGGATCTCCTTACTTTTCCTTGATCCCCGTATCTCCCGCCCAGCTAATTTTCTTTCATCATTTGGCCTTCAGATTTCCTTCAGATCTTCCATCCCCTATTCTCGTATCTTAAACCCTCCCACCCATACTAACACCTTAACGTTTCCAGTTTCTGTGTGTATCGTTTGAACTGCGGATTTTGCGACTAGTTTTACATAGGATTGTCGTCACGCAACTTCGCCGTCTGTTTTAAAGAACATATGGCCTCTTACCAGATAAAACGATGAGAAATCTCATTATGCCAACCACCTCGCCATCACTGGACACGTACCCAAGTGACGTCCATTCTCCGCTTTTGTAATGACCCTTTCAAGACTGTAATTCTGGAACCATAGAGATTTTTAAAGCCAAGTACTCGTCTCCAGACCTCCTCCTTAACTGTCAAACTGATTTCGACATTTTTTCTATTCTTAATTCTGTCTCGTAATTACTGTAATACAATACTTTATTTGTATTTTCATTTTCTAGACACTTTTTATGCATCCATTTTTCTTTATTCAAGTATTTCCTTTTATGTTTATCAGTTTTATTATTATATATTAGTCATCATTTGTTATCCAATCGTTTATTTTCTGCTTTTATTCAGTTGTTTAATTTTACCCTTTCAAGTACCCTATCTCTTCTTTTCTTTCACTGTATTCTTATCCAATCAATGTACACCTATGCTGTTTACTTTGCTTCTACGAGTAATAAGTAAGATGACTCGTACCTTTATCCAGTCATCTTACTTTATCATTGAACCCAAACTGTATTACTCACTGCCTCTGTGCTGCCATTCGTTGTATTGTATCCAATCAAATTACTCCACTTGTTACAGAATTCTAAGGTGAAAAAATTTACTGGCGAAAGCGCGATCCCGAGACCCCGCGCGCGAAAGCGACGGCGGGAGCTTCAAAACGAGAATCATCAGACGGGAATGAGGAGAATTCGACAGCGGACGTTTCTAGAGAGCGACGAAGAATGGAGTAGAAGAAACATCACGAATAATTTGCGAAGGAGTGGCCCATGGTTTGCTTCATAGTTATCGACGGCGGGAGAGCTATCGAGCTTGGAAGCGGCGAAGAACAGGAAGCCTCGTTTACATTCGCAAGCCGGTAAATGAGCGAAACCGAGAAGAAATTGCAGAAGGACAATTACCAACGGCAACCGTTCATCAGGAGATATTACTGAACTGTTGGGCAACAATTTTCTGACATGTGTGGAAGCTGATTATTGGGCGGAACTTCGGTTGACACGGAGAAACGACGCCATTTACTGCTTTCGCTTTCACCGCTATACAGACTATTTTTCCATATGGTTTTCGGACATTCATTAAAGACAAGTTTGTTTACTTCTCGCAATGCACTGGTTTGATTAATTAGTACAAGAACAGTGAACAGTACTTTTAAGTTATTTTAACTATCTCTCGTCCGCTGCATGAAACTTAACTGTTAATAAGTTGGAGATTCGTTTAAACGAGGTCTAAGTGTACGTTGCAAGATACAACGTAGTTCCTGCTATTACTGTCTGGGATATCTCACGTTAATATTGATTAAAGTTAAGAAACAATTCTTTTAAATGTGTTTGGTGTGATCCGTCTGTAATTACTTGGCATTGAATTGTTTATTTGAATTGAATTTTAAAGGTCTCGCTGATTTGAACTTGGACCAGATTCTCATTCTCAGAAATGGTTTCCCTAAATGTGACTATTTTATGACATTTGTATAATTGGAGTGGCCATGTATGTAATGTAGTAGAAAGTAAGAGAGTGTTCTTTCTATAAATGTATTTATTCAGCCGGGCTTTAGAAGTGTTTGTGGCTTTTAATTTCTAATTTTCCTGCTTGACACTTTTCTATTTACGCAATAGGTTTAGCCAGATAGCCGTTTTATTTGTTTTATTAGCTGATGTAGTTAAGTTGTTTTATATCAGTTAAAATTTATGGCCTTTTGTAGGTAAATTGAATTGTGAATGGTTACTTAAACCAGTACGCTTAAGCTAGAAGTTATTCGAAAACTTGTTTAGGCTATTTTTATTGTTTTGACATTTAACCGTAGATTAGCTTTATTCATTTTCTTTTAGTTTTGATGTTTAAGAAGTCTCCATGAATAAATGATTATTTTTGTTTTCCCCCTATAATGTTTCAGTTCAGTACTTCTGAAATTAGTTATACTTAAAACATTGAATAAGTTTCCTTTGCTGATTTTCAACGCGACACCCTTTATACATATAATAAAACTGTAGAACCCTCGTGTCTGTACACCTTTTTCTATCTTCTTGTCCTTCTTCTTCTCTTCTTCTATCTATCTATCTATCTATCTATCTATCTATCTATCTATCTATCTATCTATCTATCTATCTATCTTCTTCTTCTACCTATCTTCTTCTATACATATAATACAACTGTAAAACCGTCGTGTCTGTACGTTGCAAATATTTGCGTAAATCTACTTACGGCTGATGTAGGGAGTGTAACAGAATGCAATAAGAAGATTTTTAAAAACTTGGTCTGTCTGTCTGTCTGTTTGAACACTCTAATCTCCAAAACTACTTGATGAATTTTCATGGGGTTTTCACAGGTTATCTGAGCGTAGCTTGGGGCAACATATAGGCTTTATTTCATCAAAAGAGACTCATGTAAAAAAAAAGATATCTTAATTTAAAGTTCTTGGAGTATGCTCAGCTTAGCACAGTTCGTAGAAAAGTCAAAAGATGGCGCTTCATTAGTTGCTTTTTAAAAGGCGCTCAATTTTGAGTGGCGCAGCGAGTGAGAAAGTGAGAAAGTGGTGCAGCGAGTGAGTTTTTATACCCCCGAATCCCGCTTATTCCAAACAATTTCCCATTTCGCTTTAAATGTGTACAATTCCCGGTGATCTTATGTTATGCCATGACAATAAACAAAGCACAAGGTCAAAAGCTGCGTGTTGCGGGCGTGGACCTTAGTGTCATTTGCTTTGCGCACGGCCAGTTCTATGTGGCTCTCTCCCGTATTAGCGAAGCAAACAAGCTCTTTGTTCATGTCCCCAGTTATACTACTTCAAACGTTGTATATAAAGAAGCTTTATAATATAATAATAAGTCAAAAAAGAATATAAGTGATATATAACAGTTAAGATAGAGAGTAAAAAGAGAAACATCACAAAAATAACACAAAAAAATATACGAGGCCTTTCGGTCTTTTTTATCAATGACTTTCATCAGGTAGAGAATTTTTTGAAAGGTTTTAAACTGATTTTTTCATCAATGAGAAGTTTAAAAGAATAATACACTTAAAGAATTAAAAGAACATTGTTATAAACATAGTATTGTCCAAAACATTATTACATCATTTTGAAATTATCAACTGATTAAAGGTTTTAAGAAAATGAATTTTAAAAATTAAAACATTGTTAAAAATATAGTATTGTTAAAACATACAGTAGTTATATTGTTATTTATTATTGAAAAAGTGAAAGAAATAATTGATCAAGGACGATTTTACAAAATTAGAAGTATATTTATAATTAGAGTTGTAATTTTTTTAAACATATTTATTAATACAGTGTAAATTAAAATAATTAAAAGGTTATCATTATATAATCATAATTATAGTATTTCCCATTTTTTTATCCAATATATAGGATTGGTGAGCTAGACCAACACCTTCTAGACCCAAGGCCTCGGCACGGAGCACTCTAACGTCAAACAGCAGGCAGAAAGGCCAACTATAAATACAGGCCAAGGCAGTGGAAAACAATGTAAAAGGTGAGTTTCGACTGCCCCGGCCTGTATTTTTAGTTGGCCTTACTGCCTACTGTATGACGTCAGAGTCTTCCGTGCCGAGGCACAGCCTCCTAGAAACTACCAGGCCTGAACATGATGTCAATGATGTATTGTTGAAGCACTAAGATTGTGACGTTGTACTAACTTCTGTAATAGCACCACCCGAGGCCAACGATGAATACAAGGCCCTGACGCGGAAAAGTCACCTGACCATAGCAGTCCGAAAAAATACTGACTGTTAAAAACAAAGATTGAAACAATGATGATTACATTGTTATTCGGACTTCCATGGTCAGGTGACTTTTCCGCGTCCAGGCAACACCTCCTATAGAGAAGGCCTCCCTAAATTTGGCCGCTTGATGATGATGTAACAATGCATACACCTTTGGTCCGCAGGCCTTCTCTCTAGGAGGTGTAGGTACAGGCCTGTCTTTCTAGTTGGCTTTGACAACACCACCTCTACTCAAAGCCTGAGCGCGAAAATTTCATACATTGTTACATCATCATACCTAGTCATAATTTAGGGTTTATTATTGGTCGAAATGCGATTAAAGATGACTACCTATGACGTTTTAACAATGTATGACGTTTCCGCGCTCAGGCTTTCTCTTTAGGTGGTGTTGGCTTTGAGCACCACCAGTTCGACGTAACAATGTTTTATCTTTTCCATGTTCAGGCCTGGTAGTTTCTAGAAGGCCATGGTCGAGGCCTTGTGTCTAGAAGGTGTTGGCTAGACAGTGTTTTGATTTGGTTATATGGTAACTTTCTAATAAGACTAATGGATAAAAAATGGGAAATACTATAATTATGATTATATAATGATAATCTTTTAATTATTTTAATTTATACTGTATTAATATATATGTTAAAAAAAATAACAACTCTAATTATAAAGATACTTCTAATTTTGTAAAGTCGTCCTTGATCAATTATTTCTTTCATTTTTTCAATAATAAATAACAATATAACTCTGTATGTTTTAACAATACAATATTTGTAACAATGTTTTAATTTTTAAAATTCATTTTCTTAAAACCTTTAACAGTTGGTAATTTCAAAATGATGTAATAATGTTTTGGACATTACTATGTTTATAACAATGTTCTTTTAATTCTTTAAGTGTATTATTCTTTAAAACTTTTCACTGATGAAAAATTAATTTTAAAAACTTTCAAAAAATTCTCTACCTGATGAAGGTCATTGTTAAAAAGACCGAAAGGCCTCGTATATTTTTTGTGTTATTTTTGTGATGTTTCTCTTTTTACTCTCTATCATAATAATAAGTCAAAAATAAATTCCACGCGTACGAAGTCGCGGGCACAACTAGTTGTACCATCTGTCTGTATATAAGGGCGAGAAGCATCTAATGTGTATCCTTGATAAAGCCGGGAATAAATAGCAAAACTAGTCGGAAACTCTGTTCTCCCGTTAATGTATTACAAAGTCTCTACCAATTTCATCACTTCATTAATATTAAGATCTGCCGCTATCACAGCTGGTGCTAGTTCTGGTTGAACAGAATACCCTTCGACCATGTCCATCTAGTACAGTCGTCAAAGGGAAATAATCCACACTTGAATTTTACTCTAAGTTTTACCGTTTCAATATTAATTTATTTTTAATAATTTAATATTACATTTAGAGTTAACATTATTAAGATTATTAAATTTAAATAATTATAACTAAAAAAGCTATTAAAAACAACACATTACCATGAAATGTAATATTAAGTATTAAACTCGTGTGGACTATTTCCTTTGGTTGACTGTACAAATCCGGACTCAACTGTGAACAAAATATTACGCAGTGGAATTTTTTTTACTATTTTTCTATATTTAATTATTGACATTCGACTGTTAGGCGTGAGAAAACTACTCCTTGAATCATTTCCAGTCTTGTAATTTTTATGAAATTGCCTTAGTGGATAGCGGATGACTACGAGGAAAACTAAACTCCATCCAGCCTTAGTTTGCGCGAAATGTTATAGCCGTTTCAATTGTTGAATATTGTTAAAACAATAATTAAACAATACATAAAAATTAACATGTCCATCACATTTTGCGCAAACTAAGGCTGGACTAAAACTGGCCTTTTACTTCCCTCGCAAAATGTCAATGTTAGAAATCTCCAGCAAAAAAATGGATACGCAGCAGCACTTATTTTGTTCGTGTTTTTCCTCCAAAATGAGGACAATATTTTAATAGGGAAAACCAATTTTCTTGCGAAAGTCTAGAAAACTCAAAGAAAATTTTAAGCGGTCAAAATTTTTCGCAGTAATTTTTAGAAACCTTCATCATAAAAATGAAATGACTGTGGACGTAATCAAAATTTCTGACAACAAACAAATCAACGGAGCAGTACTTAATTAAGCAGCCTCTTCAATGATATGTCTTGACCCACATGACTTATTCCTATTACTTTCAACGACAAACCACCTGAAAGACGTCAATGACCTTAACGAGAGAAGATGAAAGCGTTTATAATGTAAAAGATATCAGGACTTTAAAAAGAAATTTATTGAACGGTTTTCGAAGGATGTTAAAGGGGAAAATTGAGCGCGAATTTCAACTCTGAAAGCAAGGTGAAGGGAGAGGATGAGCAATATAAAATCGAGCTTGAGAAAATCGAATTTTGGATCAAAATTTCAAAAATTATGAAAATTTTTTATTATCACCTTTAGCATCTCTACTTTCGATCTGCGTGAGTGTTTTATTAAAATTTCACTATTATTACTGTAAAAAAAAAGGTTTTCATAGCTCCTGCCTCAATTTCAATCCAAAATCGGCTACCATTACGCGAAAAAATGCACAAAACACCTACTCGATGAAAAACGCGCGTATCGGCACAATTTTTTTTTTTATTTGAAAGCGAGGCCCATCCTCTACAAGGTTCTGTGGGGTTTTATGTAGGCCAATCAAATACGTCGTTCAAAACAGCGCGCTTTTTATTACGACAAAAAGAATTGCCTAACTACGGAGTTATATGCATCTCGAACAACGTTTGGCTTTCCTCGATCACGTGATGATGACCGGGCTCCTGATTGGCTAACAGCTCTACACGGAATTTTTCTTTCGTTTGCAGTTGAAAACAACCTACGAAGATTAGTTTTTACGTTACGTTTCACGATGATGCCAAAGGGCACGAAGTTCAGAAGGGGAAGGAAGATGTTCACAATATTAGCGCTCGAGAAGAAAGAGTAGCACATAAGTTTTGAAAATGCTCAATTTCTCGATTCTAATTTTTTCAATGAAATCGATCTTTCGGCCTAAGAATCTTCGGTTCTACTGGATAGATTTTTATGAACTTAAGGCACTTTGGAAAGGCTTGAACTTAATAAAGACTGCCCAGTTCAAATTATTGATAGAAAAGCAAAAGAAAAAAATATGAAAGAAAACAAGATGACAGGTACTCGAATTCGAAAGTAAAAAGTTATATCGATCGTTATATAAAATAGAATAATTACAATAGAAATATTCTGTGAACTGCACTTTCATGAAAAGAACCCTGATCTTTCCGATGGTGTAAAGGAACTTTTTCTATCTTCAACGGTTCAGCTGAAAATTCGCCCGATATGAAAAATGCGGTATGTGTAAATAATGGAGCTAAAAAGGTTAAACTTGGTATCTTTCGAACACTTATGGCACGTGTAATATCATGGAAAATTTCAGTCCAATCTGATTATTGGATCCGAAGATATTATCGTTTTTTAAAAACATTTTTCGTCAAGCTCGACTCCCCAACAGTTCACACAGTATTCCTATTTGCAAGAGTGTCAATAATGTTACAATACGTATACAATTGAATCAGAGTAAAAGGAATTGTCTTGAAGAATTTCATATTTTCTAGTTAGGTATATACTGGATCAGAATACTGAAAAATAAACTTGCTTTTCAAACTTCATTCCTCCTGTTTGTTGCAGATAGGTGACGTAAATTATGAATACACAGTTTACAAGAAAACATACATAGTTTATTTGTTTCATACGTAAATGTAAATTCTATAAAAAAGTTTCGAGATTTGTTGAAATGATCTTGGTTTTGTCAGAAAATGATATTACATGAAGAATTATTCTACATTAATTTAATAAAAAAAAATTTACTTAGGTATTTAAAGGTATTTAAACGCCTATTTTTAAGCTATGAACAGCAAGTTAAATGTGTATTTCATTTTTGTCGAGTTTCAGTATAGTGCTCCATAGTTGGACGTAGCCAACGAATGAGACATAGTTATGGTATCTGGGCGAGGCCAACGAGAGACAGGCCAGGGCACTCAAAAGTCACCTGACCAT
>JAHWFO010061024.1:3942546-3960952 GCA_023313115.1 Rhysida immarginata
TGTTACTCGGGCTAAGATGGTCAGGTGACTTTTCCGCATCAGAGCCTATTAAATAGGTCTTAGATAAATTTTATCTAGCTGGCTTTGCATCACGATCTATAGCAATGACGTATATTAAAGATACACTCCGAAACCAGCCGCAACAGATGAAGCAAATTGGGAAGCTCCACCGCCCAGAACTGTCATGGCCGAAAGTGAGGAAGGATGATGCAAAACACATGGCTAAACATGAGAGTAGCTGATTAATAATTCTTTCACACGCCGATCACGGAGTGATAAGTTTATCTTTTCGTTAACTTTGTATTTGAAGTACATTATTATATTTTAGAAACCATTTTTCTATTATGGTTTCAATTTCAATTTAGTTTCGATTGATTTCAATTTCGTTTCGATCATCTTTCAGTTACGTATTTTCATTTCAGTTACGTATTTTTGATTTATGCTTGTGGAAAATGATTCCCGATCCTTTTTCATGTCTGTTTGTACAGTTGTACGCAGAACAATTTCGAGGAATGGTTTTGAATTAATTATTCCTTGGGTCCAAAATCGTCAAAAACAAAGCAGCCAGACAGCTAACTACTCCACGACTCACTCCTACTCAGACCATCATGGCTTCAATTTGTTTCACTTCGGTGGCACTGTTAACAATATCTTTAATATACGTCATTGGTCTATAGATATAAATGGTTATCGAGCTCCACTGAAATTTGAAGCTGAAGTTTCTAGCTCCCGTTAAGGCGGGAACTCCATTGAAAAGTGGCGCTGCATTTACAATCGGCCCAACTGCGACTGTAGCGTCGCCCTATCGGAGGTCACGGTCGGCCCCAGTGCGATGTACGCGTCAACTGACGTGATCTGTTTTCTTTAGCTTCTCCTAACAATGGAAAATGTCGGAAGCTTGATGACCATTTACATCAATAGACCGTG
The DNA here is from genome assembly GCA_023313115.1 of Rhysida immarginata. Lineage (NCBI taxonomy): Eukaryota > Metazoa > Arthropoda > Chilopoda > Scolopendromorpha > Scolopendridae > Rhysida > Rhysida immarginata. Next base: position 3,943,474 of record JAHWFO010061024.1, read on the forward strand.
CTTTGCATCAAACTGGGGCCAACAAAATAACGGGCCCCAGCCAACACCACTTATAGAGAAGACCTGCGCCAAGAAATTTCATACATCATTACATCATGATACCTATAGCCTGTCTCAGCTTCAGTTGAGAGGAATGAGATCGCTTACCGGACACAACATCGTATCCTTCCGCCGTTAAAAGAATAAATTATTCTAAGGCTATGCATGTTACGAATGGTGTCTATCAGCTATCATTTTTTTTTAAATTAATGTTAAATCTTTTAATCTCTTCGTGGAAACTCGATCATATTTCATTTCTGACATCTTTCACGTAAAAACAAGACGCCGCCATTTTACAATCAAATAATCTCGACTACAGACAGACTTCATTTTATTTATTTATTTTTTTAAATTTCGTCAAATGGCTTTTCTATCCGCCTATTTTTTGTTATAGTAAGGAGAAAAATATGAAATATGATTCCAGAAAGAATTTTGAACTTTTTATTAAATTTAATTAGACACGCCCAGTTTTTCTTTCGTTGGATAGAGTTTAAAGAGAAAGCCTGCACACGGAAACGTCATATATTTTTAAAACGTCGTAAGTAGCCATCTCGAAGCCAACGAGAGAGAAACCAGTGCACTCAAAAGTCACCTGAACATCGGGGTCCGAGAAATAATCCATCCTTCATTGTCTCCGTCTTGAATTTTAACAATCAGTGCTTTTTCGTTTGTTGGAAACAAAGTAGATTGTTGCTCGGGGTCCGATGGTCATGCGACTTCTGAGTGCTGGCTGTGCTCGGGGCCCGATGGTCATGTCAACGTTTTGTGGTCAAGTGGTTTTTGTGTCTCCTGATTCTTCACACGACGGTTACATTATTTCTTGGACTAAGATGGTCAGTTGACTTTAGTATCGGGACCTGTCTTTTTCGTCGGCTATGGTCAAACCGAAGGTCAACGAGAGAGACAGGCCACTGGACTGAAAATTCACCTGACCAAAATAGGTCTAGCAGCAATGTAATCTTCATTGTTTCCATTTGGCTTTTAATAATCAGTATCTTTTCGTTTGTTGGAAAAGCAAGAGGAAGGTCACTGTCTACCTGAGATTTTTGTGCTGGGGACTGTTTTTCTCGCTGGCTGCGGTCAAACTCCATAGCCGACGAAAAATGACAGGCTACGGCGCGGAAAAGTCACTTGATCATCGTAGCCTGAGCAACAACCTTCATTGTTTCCAACAAATGAAAAAATACTGATTGTTAAATCCAAGATGAAAACAATGAAGGTTACATTATAATTCAGACTACAAAAGTCAGGTGACTTTTCCGTGCCAGACCTGTCTTTCTCGTCGGCGACGGCCATACCCCGAGACCAACGAGAGACAGGCCTGAGCACTCAAGTCATCTGACTATTGGGAGTCTAAGCAACAACCCCAACTTCATTGTCTCCAACTTGTATTTTAATGATCAATGTCTTTTCGTCCTCTACAGTCACTTGATTTTTGAGTGCCAGGCCTGTTTCTCGTTGGTCTCGGTCAAACCGGTAGCCGACGAAAAAGACAGGTCACGACAGAGAAAAGCCACCTAACCGTAGTAGGCTGAGCAACAATCCAGCCTTCATCGTCTCTATCTTGGATTTTAACAATCACAATTTTTTCGCTTGCTGCACTCTCTCCCAAAACGTGTTCAATCACGGCCTTATTTTCTAGAACGCCGTGATTCAATGTGATTCTAACGATACTAACGTCATGTGTTGGGCGCATCAAAATTGCACGTCGCAACCCGAGTCTTTCTAAATTAACTCTTAAAGCAAATTCGGCAAACGAGGACAGACCTAGAAAAATCTTGCCTCGGTCATGTGATATCTGGCGTCAGAACAAGAACATCAGGCGGTCTTTTGCCGAATGGACGTAACCGACGAAAAAGACAGGATCGGCGCTGCAAAGTCACAAGACCAAGATAGGCCGATCAGCAATGTAACTTTCATTAGTCGCGTTCACAACCTCTTAACTTTTCTCACTTATCTTGCTTAAGTCACTTTCAGTGGAAGGAAAACAAAGTCTCAAAAGTGAGTTTTCTGAAAGCGAGTCAGTACCCACTTCCCCCCCCCCCCCGGGGCGGTGTTACTTTTCTGGCTTTACAGCTACTAACTTCCGGTTTAGTGTTTGCCACATTGTATCGTCGCTTCGCTCGTTTTTGTGATTGCCGACCGATAAAACTTGTAATTTAACGGCGTAAGTAACGTATTTAACGTTGTAAATTTTGTTAGTTATATATTAAGTGAAAAATAATATATAAGTGACTTGAAAAATAATAAGTGACTTACTGATTGTGAAAAAATGTTTTTATTGTTCTCCATGGTTTTATTATTCCTTAATTTATAACCAAACAAATTTACAACGTTAAATAGGTTACTAACGCCTTTAAATTACAAGTTTTATCAGTGGGCAATCATCGAAACGAGCGAAGCGGCGGTTAAATATGGCTACCACTAAACCGGAATTAGTCGCTGTAAAGCCAGAAAAGTTAGAAAAGCAGAGGGGAAAGTGGGTACTGACTTGCTTTCAGAAAAGGGACTTTTGAGACTTCGCTTTCCTGAAAATGACGTCACTGAAAGTGACTTAAGCAAGATAAGTGAGAAAAGCGAGAAAAATTAAGAAGTTGTGAACGCGACTAGTGAAAACCTATTTTCTTTGCTTTTCAAAAGCAAAGACAAAGTCACTTTGCCTTAAGTGAAAGGATGTGAATGCGACTATTGTTTCCATGTTGGATTTTAACAATCACTATATTTTTCGTTTGTTGCAAACAATGTTAATTGTTTTTCAGTGGAGACTGCATGCTTTTTTTTTGGCCAAGCTTTTCAGACAAAGTTAGCTTCTCGTGAGAAAAATCGTTTAACGAACACGATATCTCAATTTGTGTGACGTCACAACTGCTTTACCGAACACTTGCTGAACAAGAATCTATAGCTCTTAGGATAGATTTCTTGTTTGCCGTATATGCTTATTATTTCCAAGACCTGAAAAATACTGTGCTGTTTATCTGCTTAGGTCAAATGTCGCAGCCAAATAATTATTCATCAAGTCATCAAAGCATTCAGACTTCATTTCATAAAATTAGAAATATTATGTTATTAAAAAGTTCGTGTTTTTCGGATGAAATAAAGTAATAGCGTTCTAATGATTAGATAAAAATTTCACCAGTTTATATTCGCTCAATAAGAGAACATATGAAGGTGGCCTATTGGTTACAGTAACCCGAAGGTCCTTGGTTGGAGTCCAGGCCATGGAATTTTCTTTACTATTTTTCTCTACTTGCGTATAAGAATAGGAAAATAAAGGGTTTAAACCAGTTGAGAATATGTGAGCTTATATTCCAAAACAAAGAACTTAATAGTTCATGGATTTTCAATTCATTGATGATGACAAAGAGCTAGAAGGGTTTACTCTTGGAGTTGTTCTTATTCTACCTTTTGAAGATCTTAAAGAATTCAGAAGTTAGAATTTCAAAAATCCAAACTGTTTGCGACTCATAGAATTCAGTAGGTTTTTAAATTACATTTCTTTCTTTCTTATCATTCAAACGGATCATTTGAAGATTAAGTTTGCTTCATGGTCTATCAACTTAATTGAATGCGCGTTCTATCTTATCAATTCGATCAGCTCGTTTAATTAATTATGAATATGACAAAGCACACGAAATTCTGGATCTAATCCGTATTCATTAAAGGGTGAAATTGCAAAACTTCATGTATGTGGAGATAAACTGAGACTCAATTAAACTGGATTATATTTTAAAATTATGTTTTGTAAGATAAAAGAAAACGAGTGTTTCTGGGACGTTTGGTTTCCGCACACCAATTGCCACCAGAGGGCTGTAGTTTTGCTCGCAAAAGCTTTTCATAATGGCCAAAAGAGTACCACTTTATCAAACGATTTAGGGCAAAACTAATTAAGTAAACCCTCATGAATTTGATAATTGAATGCTATAAATTAGAAAGGGCCTATGTGCACAAAAAGTAAAAAACAGAAAAGTCTATAAACATGTTTTGCAGTGAAAATATAGTCTTTAAGATGGGCGAGGTCTTGAGGATAAATAAAATTTTTCGTTTCATTTTGCGTTATCAATTGGTGCGTGTGTTTAATACAAATTTTGCAAGTTAAAAGTAGAATTTTGTCGGTTAGAGACGACAGATAATTTTTTATAATACATACTCCACTTGAAAAAGATTACCAAACATTCCCCCAGAAAAAAGAAAGCAGTGCTAACGGAAAAGTCACGTGTCGATAACCGGTATAAAATGCTTTGGTACACAGACCTTCTAAATCAGTGGAATAGTATCCTAGTGAAATGGCTACTCTAAGAAAACAGATTTTGAAAGAGAAGTTATACAGAGTGTTTATAAACCTATGACTGCATTTTGCTTGTTTATAGTTCCAATTTTTATCGCCCGATTGCATTGATATTCTAAATGTGCTCAGACTCAAAACATTTTACTTTTCTTAAACTTCAACAAGTGCACCGTTGCGCACAACACGAAGTTCCTATCTAGCGGATATTGCTTCCCACGTGTTTTCTAGCATCTCCAACGTGATGCTTTGAATGGCTGCGGTAATTTTCCTCTTTAAATCATCAAGGTTCGTCGGTCTTTGGGCATAGACAATGCTATTAATATTATCCCACAGAAAAAAAAAATCTGGCTGGATCGGGTCCGGGGAGTTGGGAGGTGGCCATTGTACAGTCCCTCTTCGACTGCACCAATTCAAAAAGTGGTGGATCTCCAGAAGCCATATGGAAGAAGGCTCCATCCTGTGGCCATGCAGCACATAAAATGTCAACATGTTAAGATACGAATACCAACGAATTGTTTCCTCTGCGAAGAATAACGACCCGACGATGCCAGGCTTCATGATGCCACGTCGCACGTAATGAAAAGTAATAAATCTGAGAAAATCACTGTAAAATGTCAATGCAATAGCGCAATAAAAACTCAAATTTCATATCCCAGTAATAATAATCATACATAATGATTTCGTAAATATTATTCTCATTTATCGACAAATTTGAAGATCATTTATTCTCATTTGAGCATTACTGAGAGTAGTATTAATGCCGCAAACAGAGTTGGGCAAACAGCTGCTTAAATGCCGTTTCTCCAAATTGCTCTTCTCTGCGAACCTTAATTTTTGATGTAGTCTCAATTTCCTGAATGAAAAGAAAATGCACACGTTTCCCTTGCGTGAAACATATAACATGCATTATACATTAGAATACCGAGCCTTTAAGGTTCATTCAGCGTCCAAACGAATGGATTTGTTATTGATATGAATCAGCATCAAAAACCTGGCAGAAAATGATACTTTTTCGACTGACACTTTTTCCGATTGTTACTTATTCTCGAGGGTCGTCTCGTCACTTTGAAATCTATAGAAGACACTTTGAGAGAAATGGTCCTTCAACTACTCATATTTTTCGGATAAAATTTTGGCTCATGTCCACTTATTACAAGGAGTAAGAGCTATCATTTCCCTTTTAGAGGCCTATCATTTCAAAAACGACCTTTTTATTAATCCTTCAAGCAATTTCGACACGACGAATATATGCTGCTAGCTCTCAGAAAGGATAATTTTCAAAAAAGAGTTGGTGCGTTTATTTGACATGAACTCATGAAATACATAAAAGATTTCAAATTAAGAAACTGTAACAATTACCACTTTTATTACTATATCAATAGATTATATTATGAATTTAATGTAATCTTAGATTCTATATATTTTAAGCTATATTTTGATATTATTAAAATATTAACCAGTCCATAATGGCTGTTGCTGAAATTTCAACTTCCCTGTGCAGAAGTCGTGGTTAAAGTTTTGGTGACTACTTCAACTATTCAAAGCACACATCAGAAAATAAACTCGCGCTATTTACTGTTATACAGTGAGATTCAGCCCACCCATTCCAGGTGTTTATCTCGAAAAATACGCTTCATACAAAATACAAAAAATACGTGTTTAATATTTTTTAAAAAAACTGTCAAATGATACCAAACTCGACACCCCCCTCCCCTGAGGGTGGGGGAGAGGGCAACTATAAAATTTTAAATAGGAACCCCTATTTTTAATGGTATTTTCAGATTGTATACAACCGTTTAGGAGACAGAGGCGCTGAAAATTTGGAACTTTTAAAGTCTTGAAGCCAATTTTATCGATGAAGACAAAGAGATGGAGAGTGGGTCTTACAGACATTCCTATTCAACTTTTTGATGGTCTTTAAGAAACTCAATTTTCAGGGGGAAATCCTGAGATCACGCACTTCCTTCGGAAGGGAAGTAAAGCCGTTGGTCCCTTGTAGTCGTTTGCCGGCTGCACGTTAAAGAACCCTTGCGAGGCAAAATTTGCGGCCCCTATAACTCCATCCCGAAATGACCATGAGCAGTTGAAAAGGACGTTAATACCAAACAAACAACTTAAGAAACTCAAGTCAGAATTTCAAAAAATCCAAAATTTTTTTAAGTATACAAGCAGAGTACACGACTCCCTTAGACCGTATCAGTGCCTTATGTGTCGAAATAAATATTAAAGGTGGCAGAGAAGCTTGTAGATCGCTACCCTATACTAATTTCTACTGTCTTGTTTTATATTATATACAGCATGATTCAAAATTCAATGTACGAACGTTTAGGGGAGGTTGTATGAGCGTGACAGGTGGGCTCCTCAAGCCTGGCTTCCCGCCTACTATTCCCTTAGTGAGCGCTTACCGATAGATACTAAGTTTAATTAATTTTGTTTTTATTCATTTGCTGATGTAATTCTAGTCCCAACACCATGCTATCCGAAGACGTGTCTATGGAATGAAAAAACCAAGGACAGCGCCACATCAAAGATAACTGTCAAATCTATAATGTCGGACAACAATGTCAAAATACAACTAATTGTTTAACTAATTGTGAACTCTTTAATTGATCTTCGTGCTACGGCAGTTCATTTGTACTTTATTTTTATTATTTCATTTATCTACTATTTAAATAAGCTCATTTACTTAAACACTGCCTCCGATCCCCCCTCTCTCTGTTCACTGGTAATTTCCTCCGTGACAAAGATGTTGTTATGCTTGTCTTATATACAATGCTTTGCAATGAAACTGCCCCACCAACAAGGATTTATCCGAACTTATCCATATTTAGTAGGGGGGAGTTCGTCTACCTCCGACTAGTAAACGATTAGATGCATGCTCACGGGACATGACCATTTGGGTTGAACAGGGTGTCCGGGTGCCTGTATAGGCTCATCAGTTGACACCTGTGCGAGACGTTCCATGCAGTAGGGAGGAAGCAGCTGCCTCGTGAACGTACAGTACTGTAATCCAAACAACGGTCTCAATGCCGCGAGGACGACAACGACAACCGTTCACTCAAGTAACGGATTTTGAACGAGGTCTGATTATTGGCCTCTCCAAGGCTGGATGGTCAACTAGACGGATTGCTGTCCATGTGTCGCGGGACGCACGGACGGTAGGCCGATGTTGAAGCCAATGGCGAGAAGAAGGCACACATGCCAGAAGACCAGGCTTTGGGGCCCGGAGAAGCACGTCAGCTCGTACCGATAGGCGGATACTGCGAACATCGCTAGCGGACAGAACCATCACCCTGCGGCAACTGCGCGACAACATCTCTATTCCCGGTACAGCTCCAGTGTCAATAGCGACAATAGCACGCCGGTTACACGCCGTGACAATATCTGCCAGGCGTCCATTGCTGTGTCCTCCTTTGACACCTGAGCACCGCGCGATACGACTGCAATGGTGTCGTGAACGAGTGGGCTGGCGATAGGAATGGCGCCCGGTGGTCTTCAACGACGAATCCCGCTTTTATTTGGACACCGACGATAGACGCGGACTGGTGTGGCACAGACCATTGGAACGTGCCAATGAACAATCCATCCGGTATCGCCATCGTGGGATCATGGTCTGAGGTGCCATCGGATAGGATACCCGAACGACTTTAGTCACCATCCAAGGCACCCTGACAGCAGCATGGTACGTCACAAAGAATCTGCAACCCGTATTACTGCCCTTTCTGTACACCATACCCGGCGCAGTCTTTCAGCAGGATAACCCCAAACCGCACACGGCAAACATGAGCATGGCATGTCTGCATGATGTCAACTGCCTGCCAATGCCCGCGAGGTCCCCAGAACTATCGTTAATTGTGTAAGTGTGGGACATGGTAGGACGTCGTTTACGATCATCCCGCAATCTCCATGAACTGACACAGCAGGTTCACCAGGCCTGGGCAGACGTACCCCAAGATGACATTCGCCACCTGTATGATCACATACACCTGCGGCTAGAACAATGCATCGCCGCTAGAGGTGGTGCCACAACCTACTGATGCCGCTTTCCGTTGGGACACCCTGTACAAACGAGTGTCTCTCCTATAAACTCTGTAGAAGCTAAGCAAATACACAAGTGCGAGAAAGGAATTATAAAGCTATAAATATTTTTATTAACACGGATAAATTTTAATTGGTTAATGAACATTATTAAGATGGATGCAGATAAAATATTTGCGGCAACAATGGTCCATGCGCTACAACAATGAATTACTTACAACCACGGTCTATAGATATTCATGGTCATCGAGCTTCGGCCATTTTCCATTGTTTCGAGAAGCTAAAGAAAACAGATCGCGCCAGGTGCCGCATAGATCGAATCAGGGCCGACCAATGACGTATATTAAAGATAGACTCCGAATCCTATTGTTGTAACTTGAAGCAAATTGGGAAGTTCCATGCCCAAAACTGTCATGTCCGAAAGTGAGTGAAGATTATGCAAAACACATGGCTAAACACAAGGGTAGCTGATTCATAATTCTTTCACACGCCGATCACGGAGTGATAAGTTTATCTTTTCGTTTACTTTGTATTTGAAGTATTTTATTATATTTTATAAACAATTTTTCGATCATGGTTTCAATTTCGTTTCGACTGTCTTTCAGTAACGTATTTTCATTTTAGTTACGTATTTTTGATTTATTCTTGTGGAAAATGATTCCTGATCCTTTTTCTTGTTTGTTTGTACAGTTGTACGCAGTTTAACTTTGAGGAATGGTTTTGAATTAATTATTCCTCAGGCCCAAAATCTTTAAAAACAAATCAGCCAGACATCTAATTACTCCACGGCTCACTCCTGCCCAGAACTATCATGGCTCAATTTGCTTCACTTTTTTGCCGCTGTTAACAATAGGATTCGGAGTCTATCTTTAATATACGTCATTGGGGCCGACCGTGACCTGCGATAGAGGTTTTTCATTGAAACTGAAAATGAAAGTAAATTTTCTGTCTGTCGATAGGGCGGCGCTGCAGGCGTTTTTGGGCCGAATGCACATGCAGCGCCCTTTTCAATAGAGTTCCCGCCCTATTGGGAGCTAGAAACTTTGGCTTCATTTTAACAATGGAGCTCGATGACCATGAATATCTATAGACCGTACTTACAACTAATTACAAACTATCAATAAAAATAACATTTGGAATAAAAAAAAAAAACACCGCCATCCAAGCACGTCTTGGCTCCATAACGTAATAAAGGTGTGTTCAGATATATCTCTTGCTGTATACCTACTTTTGGCTCATTCGGATAACTCCTTGTGGGTGGGGTAATTTCATTGCAAAGCAGTGTAGCAATTTCAAATTTACTATAAAGGATGCAGACTTCTTGCATTCCTAACACTAAGGAGAGTGTGCCACAATAAAACGAAAATTTTCACCATTACCAATGTGCTTCTCTGTCAGCCTGTTACGCACTTGTTGCATTTAATCGCATCATATCACCGTTGCTAAAAAGTGTGAAAAGATAGCGTAACAACGTTGCCTTTCAAAATCTGGCACAATTTTACGCAACTGGATTGATCGCCCACTTGGCAATTTTTTCCCCGTCGGCGCACCGCTGAGGAAAAAGACAACACTAAATTTCGAAGAGCATTTCCGTTCAGGATAAGAAGGCTTTATGCTTCTTCGGGCTTACTCGAATGAATGCAACGGGAACATTATTCCACGAATTCGAGGAAGCTCGGAGAAATTGTAAAGCTTTCACTTCCGAATGGAAAATGGTCTACGAAATTTAGCACCGTTCTTAAAAGTCTTTGATCCAAATGAAGATAATAAAAAGTTAAAATCAAATGGTGAAATGAATGTTTCGTACATTTCATTCAGAGCGTACATTTTAAATCAAAATTTGTACTCAATTTTGACATCCACAAGCGATATAGCTTTTGTTAACTTTTCTTAAACACAATGAATAATTTTTCCCTGAAAATCGAAACGACAGCAAGGCTGTATCGTCTGTTTTGAGAATATGCAATGGTGATACGGAGAAAAGGTATGACCATTGTTCTGTGTCGTATCCTTGATATGAAATGGGTAAATGCAAAAAGGGGTAGATCCCTTTAAGTTACTGCTATGTTAAGATACATTTGGTAATTCAAGATATACGTGAACTGCCTTTTTTATGACATCTGCCGTATCGCGAAGGGCGCTCATATTGTAATTGTGTAATCATTTGTGTATCACTGACATCTTGAATGGAACTAATGGGAATGACGTTATTCTTGATATTGTGTTCTTATCACTACTGTAACCGTGTCATCATCTAATGATCCCCTTATTCCTTCTGAAATTCACCACCCTCACCAACATGGCCAAATTTCTATTGATGGTGAAAATGAAATCATTGAGCATGACTCTGTTTTCATATGACTTTCGTAAAGCTGCTTACGTCTCCCTCAATCATGCCTTATTGGATATGAACCGGTGCGTCCGTGATCAGATGGATGCAAACTCAGCAACCAATCATATCTATGACACTCTGTATTCATTGATAGATTTATATGTACCTAAAATCAGGATAAAAATGCATAATTTCCCACCTTGGTATAGCTCCGAATTGAAACATCTTGTTTTTATGAAGAAGGCAGCTCATCACAAATACCTTGATGACTACACAATCTTTACCTTATTGCGATCACAGTGCAAGTATCTTGCTAAGTTTTGCTTCAATAACGATATCCTGAAGGTCGAATCTTCTATCTCTATTAATATCAAAAATTTTTGAAAATATGTTAACTCAAAGAGATCTGATAATTCCCTGCCAACATCCATGTACACTGAGTTAGCAAAACTCATGGGATAGCAAGCACATTGATTGATGGGCATGGCTCACGAATTCACAGGGGTAACGGATTCTGGGAATGGACCATTAGACGTTGTGGGAGAGCTTGGATAAGTGATTAATCAGAAATGGCACGTCGTCGCGAGTTGACGTCTTTTAAACGGGGTATGATAGTAGGTGCCCGACGCATGGGATGTTCCATTTCGGCAGTGGTGCAGGAATTTGGCTTTCCCCGCTCAACTGTCTCCAGGGTGTATCGGGAATGGCTGGATGAAGGCAGCACAGTCCACAACAGGCACCATACCGGGCGTCCAGCTGCCCTGAATGATCGTGACCGGCGACACCTGGGACGAATGATTCAGAGAGACAGGAGCGCAACAGTGCAGCAAATCACAGACCAGTTCAATACTGGCCGCACTAGAAACGTCTCTCGGTGGACAATCCGTCGGAATCTGCATGCCCTCGGGTTTGGCAGCCGTCGCCCTACACGGGTGCCAATGCTTACCCAGCGTCATCGGACACTCCGGCGTGCATTTGCCACCAACTATCTTGGCTGGACTCTGCAACAGTGGCGTAACGTCATATGGTCAGACGAGTCACGATATCAACTGTACCACGCTGATGGGAGGCACCGTGTGTGGCGCAGACCTCACGAAACGATGGATCCCGCATGCCAACAGGTGGTGATGCAGGGTGGTGGGGCGTCAGTGATGGTCTGGGGTGCATTTTCCTGGTTTGGAATGGGCCCTCTGGTTATCCTGGACCAAACGTTGAATGGTCCACGGTATCGTCAACTCATCGGAGACCATCTGCACCCGTTTTTGACATTTCAACACCCTGACGACGTAGCGGTCTTTCAAGATGACAATGCTCTACCACATCGCTCCAATGTCGTCCGCGAATGGTTCGAGGGGCATGCAGGAGAGGTCCAACGACTGAGCTGGCCAGCCCGGAGCCCTGACATGAATCCCATCGAGCATATCTGGGATGCTGTTGAAGTCAGGCTCCGGGCACTGGATCATCCGCCCACGAACGGGCAGTAACTATCTTCGGCTCTGCAGACTATCTGGTGTCAACTGCCTCCGAAGTGTACCAGGGACTTGCAGACTCACTATCACGCCGTATTGTTGCACTCCACAGGGCCAGAGGCGGCCCGACCAGATATTAAGTAACTATCCCATGAGTTTTGCTAACTCAGTGTATTACAATAGCGACATACAAAGCAACCCCCTTGGTATATCTCAATTATTCTCACAATATTTCTCGTCAGTCTTTGTCGACAGCAGTGATCCACATGCTACCACTACTATTGAATACAACAACCAAGTTGATATATCAAGAATTTACATTTCTTCATCAGATATTGAAAATAAACTTAAGGCCCTTAACTCTAGGAAGAGTCCCAGCCCTGACAAACTGTATCCAGTTTTCATCTCATCCTGTGCCTCATTCTTATGTCTACCTTTGCTGATTTTATTTAATAACTCTTTGTCTAGTGGTGTCTTTCCTGATTTTTGGAAACAAAGTTTTGTAGTCCCAATTTACAAATCTGGTGATAAGCACAATGTTATTAACTATAGACCTATAACTATTCAATCGGTAATCCCAAAGATGTTTGAATCCATTGTCTTGGACAAAAATCCAACACTTATTTATGCAAATCATTATTCCTGAAAATATGGATTTGTCACTGGGAGATCTACAACTACTAACTTGCTGTTATATGAAAAGTACATATTTGACAGCTTAGATGCCCTATATATTTGCCATATATACTGATCTTGCCAAAGCTTTTGATAGAGTGGATCATGTCATCTTGTGCAGTAAAATAAAAGCCCCTGGCATCAGGGACCCCCTTCTATCTTGGATTCACAGTTTCATCACTTAACGTTGTTCGTGCGTCAAAATTAAGGACACTATAACTACCCCCCTTTCTTACCACTAGTGGTGTGTCTCAAGGCTCCCATCTTGGGCCGCTACTGTTTCTTTTGTTCATCAACAACATTGCTGAGTCAATAAAAGGTATCCCTTTCCTTCTCTTTGGCGACGACCTAACAATTTTTCTCACTGTCAAGAATCAGTCTGACTGCAAAATGTACTAGATACCACTTCCTCATGGTGATCCCAAAATAATATGACATTAAATGCTGATAAATCTAAATAAATGGCGGAAAAACCCCGTTTCGCTATATATTTAAGAGTTAAACTAATTGCACCGTCGTGCTATGAATAATTAACGTAGAAGGAAGTCGCAAGAACACCGGTTATGAACCGAAACCAGAAAGAAACAAGTTATTTTTATAATCAGAGAAGACTGGGTCGGCGGAAAAGTGACTATCGCTGAAAACTCCACTATTAATATCTAGCGGCAAAAATTGTAACCCTGATCGTCATTAAGATTATGCAGTGTGAACACACGAAATTGTCGTTAAAGCTTGAACATGATTCATCGTAAACGTGTGTAAAATGATCTAGAATAGTTGTATGAACAAGGTATTAAGAGTGAATAAGTCGAGTTTACCTTTACACTATTCTTATTGAATCACCTGCCTCATCTTAACCCAGGAGAAATTCAGACATGAGATAGAATCTTTCTCATATCATATATAGGATGATTGATGACTAAGAAAAGTTCGATTATACAGGGTGTATCTGAAACCCTGTCACAAACTTTTAGAGGCGGTAGTATGGATGATTCTGAGCAAAAACGTTCATATGAACATGCGTTCGAATTTCAACGATAACCGAGATATGAACAGAAATAAAAATGCCGCCACTAAAATCAACATGTTAATAACTCAGATTCTATAACACCTAGAAGTTAAAATCAACATGTTAAATAATGAAGTTTGGGGGAATAATAGGGTACATAGAATTGTGTATACCATTAAAGCTTGATCGAATTCCAGCGAGTAGTTTCCGAGTTACGTAGTCAACATCGTAACACGTGGTGGTTAGTACTCACATGTGAACACGTCTTGTATCTTCGAAACAAATCTGCATTCCGTAAATTATCAAAGGACAAAAGATTCTTAAAATAACCCAAAGAATCATTTCTTGAATTGTTGCCGTGTGTTTAATAAACACTGTAGATTAAGGTGTAATTTTTAGAAAAATACCAGAGACAAAGAATTGATACTTTATCACGTGATTTGGTCAGTTCCAGTCGGCATCGGTCGAACCATGGATGAAGAAAAGAAAGTATTTTCTTCATCCATGGTCGGACTTGCTAGAAATCCATATGTGATGGAATATTAAATTAAGGAATGGTAATAGAAAAAGAAACATGTTTTTTTTTGCATATGAATTTAAATTGTTTGTGTGTCTCTCGATTCTTGAAGAGATCACGCGTCTATAAATTAGACACTGAATAAAATTTCCTACCCAATTCTTGGTGGTATACAGTCGCTAAGAACCGAAAGGCAGATAAAGAATTAAAGTTCTTTTGAGATATGATATACGCAAGCGTTATGTGAACCCCTTCACAAAATTTTTGATAATTTGCAACAAATTTTAAAAATCAGTTTGTACATTGTTTTTTATACATGTACCTTCAATTAAAAGCGCTCAAATAATACATTTATGACATTCCAAATAAAACCAAGTTTCTTGCTTAATGTTAAGCGAGCTGTGATATTCAATATTTTCTTTAAAAATTTTGTTATTACCCGAATAAAGTATTATTTTTAATCATAGTCTGTAATAAATATAATTTTTAAATGTGTACAAAACTTAAAATGAAATCATCTAATAAATTTGTAACTGTTATTAATTATAGTTGTATGTAGTAAACTTTCTCAAATATTCTATATGACTGTTAAGGAACAGATACTTATATGTGACAAAACGTCATTTATCATCTTTTGTCAGTTGGACCAGGTGTCCATATGTTACCATGTTTCAGAAATCTCATGGTAAATTCCCCAGGGTGTTAGACAATGTTTCCATATCTCCTATAGTTGATTTTCTGAGTTTCTCCCAATTTTGGTTTTCTATTATGCAATTGCTTAACTTTGAAGCTCTATATTTTAACTTTTTATCTGAATCAGAATACCATACTGCCTAATTTCTTGTTTTGTACCTATTTAAAAGCATTATGCAGTTTAAAAATTCAACTTTAATCCCACATAGGTTATTATGAAGTTTGTTGCTTGAATCAAATTTTGATGGTCTGAAATAGAATACGATTACTTATAAGATTCCCTAATCTCATTGAGAATGTTTGGAAAAAAATTTCCCGCAATTCTTTGGGCGATTTTGAAGGCCATTATTTCAACAGTGCGGTCTTATATTTTTTTAATATTTGCAATATAAGCTTTTAAATTTTTTTTTTTAAATTTTGTTAAAGAATGAAAAAGCTTCTCAATATATGAATTTTGTATATGCGCAAAATTTATGAAACTTAATTTCATCAAAAGTTTTCTTATGAACAAATATAACTATGAAAAAGTAACGAATGGTCTCACTGATGTTATAAATTGCATAAATAAGCCGTGTACGGAAAGAAAATTGACAAAATTAAAAAAAAAAAAAGCGATCTTTTTATTGAAATTCAATGAAATTTTCTAAGAACGTTCTCTAGTTATTATTTGTGCTGGAAAGAGCAAATTTGCGAAGCATTCTCCTTGCCCTCTTCATAATTAACTTTCCATATGTTTTCACAACCCTTTTGCTGATCCTGGTGAGTTATTTCGGAAAGCTTTTATTGTTTGGAGCTCTGTTGTCTTTGCAGAATACTTAGTTTTATATAGTGAGCCTCAATTTTGTTCCTAGTTTGTGGGACATTTAAGGCGTTGTTCTTCCTATGCATATAATTCAAGTGTATGGAGTTCAGGCAGTCAATCACGTTTCGGCTGTAATGGGCACTATTAAGTGGGACTCGAACAAAATTTCGTCAATCTTTTCTTTACGCATTTCTTTAGATGAACTTCGGTGACATGTTCCCTTCTGCATAAAATGGCACCAAGACATTTCCATCCTCGCCAGTGGCTTGCCCAGAATTTTTGTATGGGAATCGAATTGTTGGGAAGGATTCTCAATGTAGTAAAAATGTCTTCTTGATACATCTGCTGGATCATAAGGGACGTACTTCTCAACATCAATTACCACAACTTTTTTTCTTCTCATTTTTTCGTAGAGATTGCGAAGATCTGTTTTCAAACGTTGTTTTTGGGATCCCGTGTACTTAGGAGCGGCTCTATTAATCATGACTAGAATGCCCAACTTAAAGAATTTGGCCTCACTCACAGACGATTTCTTCATACCAAATTGTGAGCCTCCGCGATGAACACTCAGGTTCAGGTTCTTGACAAAAGCATTCCGAACTCTGGCCACATATTTCTCCGATAATTTTAAGGGAGGCCGACCAGGCATTTCTTGTAACTGGCAATTTCTACAGATTCACCTCTCCTAAGTATTTGCTAAATAAGCTGTCTGCCTTCTTCTACGAAGTGTTTTACAGCTTTCTTCATATAGCCGTTGCAGTGGTCTTTAAAGTAATTATCGGCTTTTCATGGAAAACAACTTCTGCTTGCAGATCTATTAGCACGAAATGTATGCTAATTAATTAGCACACGTGCACGTGGCACTCACGCTATTTTGTACAATAATGAAATTTTATTTTTTGTGAAATGTAAATCGTTTAAGCGATAATTAAGTTTAGTCGTTCTTCAACCACAATTTGCAACCACCTCCATGTGCGTCTGAAATATTTACCATCAAAATTCGCTTGCATATTGTTTTCACGTTTCTTTTTGCTAACTCATATTTATAATTTTTTTACCGAGGCACTATGAAAATGTGGTGACAAAAAATTAAACAAACAAGAACATAACTCGTAAAACGATTTTCAAATATGCTGAAAAGAAAAATATAAATATTTGTTGTTTAATATTACAGTCATATTTTATATATAGCAATGGCAAAAACTGCATGTCAATTTACGTATTCGATTGCAGCGTTCACACGAATCTTTCCAAACACGCGTGAAATGAGAAATGAAATGCTCGCACGTCTAAATGTTTCAAACTTATTCGCCTATGTTCTTTCCACCGCTAAAGCTATTCATCCTTTCTTAATCAAAGTAACCATTCATCCCTTCTTAATCATTGTTGCAAAGCATTGTCGGGAAAAATCTTGTAAGCATTCCAAGGAGCTTTACCTGTGACGCAGATGTGATTTTAAATTTCAATATTTCACTTTCACTTGGTTTAAATAAACAATAGAAATACCTTTGATTCTATCCACACTCACATCATTTATAAATATAGGCCTAACTTTAATTAGCTATTTTTAACAATAGGCCTAATATTATTTAGCCATTTTTAACGTTAGGCCTAATATTA
>JAHWFO010061024.1:3960962-4011465 GCA_023313115.1 Rhysida immarginata
CATTAATTAGCCATTGTTAACTATAAGCCTAACATTAATTAGCCATTTTTAACAATAGACCTAACATTAATTAGCCATTTTTAACAATAGACCTAACATTAATTAGTCACATTTTACAATAAGCCTAACAGCACTGAATTTTAAAACGAAATGAGCACGTGCTTCGACAAAGCTTCACTATGGGCACGTGCTCCAAGCTGCCATCAACAATGCTTAAGTGATAAACAAAAAGTAACACTGTGTTCACTTATGACTAGTCGGTACAAATCAATTGATATATTACATGCCCTAAGTTCTTATTCTTAACATTAGTGCACGTGCCTGAAGGGGTCCACGAGAGCTCATCAAAAGTTGATATATCGCAGTTGAGTTCTTCCATTTTCACGTTATCGTGCAAACGATGGCCGGCCAGACACAAAGATATTGATTATGCTTGTATTCTTATATATAGCTTTAGCTAAAGCTCGTAATAAGGGCTCATTTTAATACTTTTTGGGGTCATTTTCTCGGATGTAGCATATCGAAATTCGAAAAGAATGTCATATTCGTCTTGTGCTCGTCATTCCCATTCGAATGACATATTACATGCCTTATATCTATCTATATATATAAAGAAGGATGTTTGTGGGTCTGTGCGTCTGTGGGTCTGTGGGTCTGTGTATATGTTTTTTATACAAATCTACAGTTTTAATCCGATCTTGATAAAATTTCGCATACATGACCTTCAAAGCATGAGGAAGGTCACTGTCTACCTCAGATTTCGGAAAAATAATAAATATCGATAAAAAATCGATATTCATGGTTATGGCAAGGCATATTAATGAGAAATATCTCATGACCAACAATGCAAGGCAAAGTTTGTACAACAATAGGTATCAACAATGGTATCAACACGCAATTCACAAACGCTCTGCATGGACCAACAATCGATATCTCATGACTAACAATGAAAGGAAAAGTTTGTGCAAGTGTAATTATCCCGGGCAACGCCGGGTACCTCTTCTAGTTGCCAATAAAAAAAATTAATAGAGCTGATAAGTATGATGTCACTTCCTGGCCAGTTGCCTAGCGATTCCAAACATTAGGTTTAACAATGTGGTGTAAGGCCATAGAAAAGCATAGAGAAGTTAAACCTAAGTTTGGAATCGCTAGGCAACCGGCCAGGAAGTGACGTCATCACTTACCAGCTCTATTGGGGGGTTTGGACCTCAATAGTCACGTGTCTGTTAGACCGATTTCAATCACAAACTAATCAGGTGAGCTCAGGAAGGGTCTCTATCGAACAGCGAAAAAAGAACTTGAAAAAGTTAAAGCATTCGCGAGAAATCGTCGGACATACAGATGGACAGACGGACGGACAGACAGACACACAAACAGAGCGAAACCAATATATGCTTTTCAGCATATAACAAGAATATAACTCGTATACCAGATTCGTATTTCATATTCTGTTCTTGCTTGCGGTTAATGGTTTATGTTGTCTTTCTAGCTCATATATAATATGTTGATATAGAAAGAATCTCCTCCACATCGAATTTCCTAAGCTATTTTAATTAAATTTAATCTTGGGATCGGATTCATATGGATGGGAGCATAATAAATATTTCCTTTTTTCCAATATGCAAAAATTTCTATTCACCTCAAATGTATAATTTTCTTTTCGCCGTATTTTTCTGTTCGCACAGAAAAAAATTAAATTCTGAAGATTTACTACTTATGAGCTTCCCACTTATATGCCAAAATATTTTTATTAAGGTAAAGAGTTTAATTATAAGTTCGATTTTTTAATACACATGTAGTTTTAATTCAGAAACTAAGGTTGTTTTCATTTTTAATATTTTAATAACAAAATATTTACGTAATTTACTTTCAACTATAAAAAAAGAAACAGAAAATGCAAATTCGAAGCAATTAGTAATCTTGACAATATCGAAAATGTAATCAATCGATTAGTCCTTAACAATATTAATTTTTTAATTCTCGTTACAATTAATTGTAACAGAAATTAATTAGCTCCAGAAATAAATCATTCATTATTAATTTATTAATGGACTATGACATTGCAGAATTAAACTGAATTCATAAAAAAGTTATTGCCATTTAAATTTAAAATCAATCCGATTCGGCCACTGTGAAAGGTGCCAGGGACGGGAAATGGTAAGAAAAAAATATTTTGAGGTAGAGTTAAAAATTTCTGAATTTATGTTTAAAAACAATGCAAAAATATGCTAAAATAAAATAGAAGTAACCCACCTAGTGATTCACTGAATTTAATGCAAGTTAATATATATGGCGTATCTCACACCAAAGCAAGAAATGTAGTCCATATAAACGTATGTCCTTAGATTATGAAGTATTAATGAAAGTTTACGTCCAACGCGGTTTGAAGTACAATCCATCAACGTAAATTTGTAATCAACCACATGGCGCTATGTTGCCATGGAGACTTGGTTACATGCGTCATTTGTATACATTTGTGGTTAGCCTGTCATTCACTAAAAGGTGTTCCATTTAACCATGGCAGGATATCCATTTCATGGAATGGACGCGAGGCCTCACGGCTGTATCAGATGGACTTTCCAAACCGAAGGCAGCCGAGTCTTCGCGTTGCTGAGACATGCTTCTTTGTACCACAAACTACGGATCGAGGAAGACCAAGATATTAACACACGACAAGTGGCCCAAGCATATGGTACGCCCCATATACCGCACTGAGGGTACCTCACGAGCAGATCCTGTACACGCGTCATCTGCAATATATGCAGGGTCTTATGCCTGCAGATCACTCACCACAGGAGAAATTTAAACGAGAGTTTGTTGAACAAACTGCCGATCTTTCCTCGTCTTGTTTACAGATGAGGCAGACAACCAACATTCGTGGGCGGAGGAAAATCCTCACGGCACAATGCAGGCTAGACACGAGCATCAGTTTAAGAATAATGTGTGGGCTGGAATTGTAGGTGACTATCTGGTAGGTGTCACAACTTTTTTAATTAAACTTAAAGTTACTTAATTTAAAGCTTAGCAGAATTCTTAGTTGTGAAACAGGAGAGAGAACGGTAGACGAAAAATTGGTTCAAACATTTTTATTCATTACACTTGAAGGAATAAAATGAAAGAATTGATTATGAATAATAAATTATTTTGAGTAAAGCTCATACAATTAATGCAGGTATGATCATAATCGGTTTAACTTCTCAATTCAAAGTTAAGATAACATGGTTACATGATTCGATGGTAGCCATTACATTAGGCGACTTTGAGGCGATGAGTTGAATCGACAAAGTGTATAGGGAGGTGGCGTAGCATCATCAACCTTCCGTAATGACCGGGCGGGATGGCTCTTCGGTAAGGTCAGTTTCCTTGGACGACGGGCAAGTACGTCTAGGTAAGAATGAAGGCAGGAACTCGCTATAGTTCCACGTATAATATGCGGCAACCGTTGTAAGGGAAAACGGCGACCTATTTAGGTTTGACGATCCGAAGGAGGGCACTGAAATACACATAAATCACAGGCATTAGATTTAGCTTGACTACTAATCCTTAATTTTATGGTAAGTTTATACGTGGCACCAATATCCAATAAAATGAAACTACCAAACGCCGATACGCTGCCTACCAAGCGAGGTAGGCCGAATGAGGCCTCATCGACGCTACCGGCTGTGCGAGAGAAAACGCAGGTACGACGCTGGTCCTGGGGGTCCTCCGGAATCGTAATAGCAATGTTAGCAAAGAATGGCGAAACGTCTGGCTCGGTCAATGACAGCTGGGCAAACGCTTCGGACAACTCGTCTTCCGACGGCGAAGCCTTCTCAACAGTCGGGACGACGACGGGCGGCGAGCAGTTCACGTCTAGCTGCTCGTCAGCATGGAAAATCTGGTTAGGAGAGTCAAAGTCCGGCACTAAGCCTTGGCATAATGTTCCATTGAAAGGATCCAGTAATGGTTTATCAATAAAGCTACTGGCCTGAGCACGGGAGGTTTCGTCGAGGCGTTCCGTCTTTCTCATACGAATATCGAATGGCGGGTTGCGGCGTCGCTCGCTTTCACGTCGGCTTCCAATTCTCCGCTGGCGTCGGCTTCGCCTCGCTACTCGTCTGCCTTCTCCATTTCCGTCAGACGGGTAGACATATCGTGTAGCTCGTGGACGAAAACCGTTGCTCCTATTTTCCGATTTCGTCAGGCTTTCCTCTTTCCGCGAGACAATCCTTATTAGCACGGGAAGGGCCGTCTTGTCTCGCCGACTTCGTGGCTGTAGACCTCTGCCATTTCTCCGGCACGAGCTCACTGGAAATTTCCGACCGCTTAATTCGCTCCCTCGCTTGATTTCTATTCCATCCTAACGATGAACCTTTTTTTCCTCCCCTTCTTCTTGTCCTCCTTCTCTTTTAAAATCTTTCTTATTACGTCTCACTTCCTTCCCTCGCCGATCGACCAATCCCTCGCTTGATTTCTCGGTTTCTCTCCGGGATCGTCGATTCTTCTCGGCGGGGTCCAGGTTTCCATTCTCTTGTTCCTCTCTTTTATTAATTTCCATTGTCGCCTTCGCTTTCTCTTCGAAATCGATAAAACGAGGTGACAGTAGGTCAACAAGTTATCCCCGCACATCTTACAAGAAGGCAGGGACACTTTCATTAATACCTCAAAATCTAAGGATTATCGGACATACTTTTATATGGACTATTTTTCTTGTTTTTGTATGAGAAACCCGCCCTCATACAACCTGTATAAAACGTGATGAAACCCAGGTATTTAACCGTTGCATCTTTTTTGGAACTTAAAATGAGCAGCTCTAGCTATTCTTCTTAATTCTGATTGTCTGTTTTATTAATATCTAATACTATCTAAGACTACTAGAAAAATACATTACTTAATGTACAATATATACAATCCATCTGTCTTTTGCAATTTGTTTGCAAGTCATAAACGCTCACATCAACTTCTGTTGCTAATACAAAAGTATAAATCTATACAATCCTATATCTATAAATTATATAGATTATAATGTTGTAATTTAGCTAGAGAACTAACTGAACTATACAAATTTCATGAAAATTGCAAAGACAATTGTATATTTAGAGAGATGACATAAAAAAATCATCTGTATCAATTTTTAAAAAACAAATTTACAGTAATTTTTTCTAAATACAAAAAATATTTATCAATTATATTTGGTTTGGGTAAAAAAGGCTTATCAAATGACAAAACCGCTTATAACAAAATAATTCGGATGGCTTTTAAACTGAAGAAACTACTGTAGATTCGGTGACTGATACTTGTTCGAAATACAAACTGCCGACCATTACAACTATTTGTAAAATTTCTTTGATTTCCGAGGTGGCTGAAGCAATATGAAATGAAAAACATCCAGCCGCATTTATAAAGAAATGGTTCAGGTCGGACGTAAACGTTAGGTTAACAAGGAGATACCTATTTGTTGTCCCAGAAAAGACATCTGTCTTTATAACAACAGAAATGACATCTGTCTTTATAACAAAACGTTCTCCCTATAAGGAAATTAGAATTTGGAACGAGTTACCTTTTTCGGTACGCTCAACAGTGTTTGATTGCCCCAATAGCTCATGTATGAGCCATGTGTCCACTTTAAACGGAGAGTGAAACAATATTTAATGGAGTTACAATAGTATTACTGACGGACTTCTCTCACTAGTGAACAACAGAGCTGATAGCCAAACTGTTTTTAAGTATTTACTCCCAGTGGGGTGATAAATTAAATAATAATAACAATAATAATAATAATAATAAATCTTAGCAGCATATGTTGCTACTACAAAGGAGACTTAAAATAGAGATCTCGGATATGATTTCATTATCACTTTCTTAATCATAAAGGCATAAAGAATAAACCGACTAATGTGGACGCAAAAGTTTCTGAAGCTACAGGAAAAGACTTTCATAAAATTTTTAGAGTTGGCATAATTAAAAACTTATTTTTTATGATTGCATCATGATTTTACACGGTGCAAAAGTTTTCTTTAAAAACTAAAAACAGATGCTCAATTTTTAATCAAAATTCAAACTTTAAACCACGCTTTATTTTATGCCTATTTCGTGGAGCTCTTTCTTTGTTAAGTTTAATTTTCCATTGCCTGCTAATGTTAAGCACAATTTTCCTTAATAAAAACTGATTCTTGCGAACGATTTCTAAATTTATTTATAAATTATGTTAAGTACAAGCATGATTGCAAAACGTCCCGGAGTTCGCGGGACAGTCCCACAAAACATGAAACTGTCCCGCAACTTTTACCAGGTGTCTTGCGAATGAAAAGTATGAAAATAGTTGAGAGATTTGTTAAAGTATTCGTGCAAATTGCTTTATAAAGATCTACAAATAAATAAAATTATCCTCTTCTATTTTTTTTTTTTTTTTGGTCGTCTATCTCGGAATTCTGCCTATACGTGCCTTGGTAATTTGGTAACCTTGATTGTAAGTTCAATCGAAGAGGAACTTTAATTAAGAAAAAAAACCAATAGCAGCAATGTTCTTATTAATTAAGGTCGTAATTAAAAATAATTAGCATTTTCTTTGGCTAATTTCACTAAAAGCTTTGCATATTTATGTCGATTTTTTTCCTTCTATCTTCGGCGCGCATAGGCAAATCTGTTCTTAAAACTGAATAGAGCGAAATTAAGAGGAGCAGTATAGATTTTTCAATTGAAAAATGGAAGGAAAGATTCTGCGACCCGGATTCGAACCAGGAACCTCGACTATCATGGCCGATGCCTTTACCAATTGGGCTATCGCAGACACCACGGGCAGCCAAGCTGTCTCAAGGTGTCTTAAAGACAACCAAGTTGTCACGGTTGAAAGGCCATGATAGTCGAGGTTCCTGGTTCGAATCCGGGTCGCAGAATTTTTCCTGCCATTTTTCAATTGAAAAATCATTACCTATGCTTGGAGACGTATCTCAAGTTAATATGTATTATTGTTCAGGAGCAG
Source organism: Rhysida immarginata (assembly GCA_023313115.1). Taxonomy (NCBI): domain Eukaryota; kingdom Metazoa; phylum Arthropoda; class Chilopoda; order Scolopendromorpha; family Scolopendridae; genus Rhysida; species Rhysida immarginata. The sequence goes on from JAHWFO010061024.1 coordinate 3,967,924, forward strand.
TATCATCATCACTTGATATATTAGGTCAATTAAAAAGATTAGATAAAAATAATTATATTCTTTTATGTTTAATAATAGTCTTCTAATTTATTAAAATGAAATTAAACAGAGTTCGTTAATGAAGAATAACTATAATATGCGCAAGGGAAATAATGCTAATTATATTAAAATTTTAAATTAGGCACTTAAGTAAAGCTAACGTACTGGTTTAGAAAAACATACAATTTAATATTGCTTTGGCAAAGAACTGCTCATGAAGAGACCGCTTAAAATAAACTCCTGGACAACATTATAAACTCACAAACATTTTGCATATAACTTTAATGAAACAGAAAAAAATACTTTACAAACTTTATAGACAAACGTATTTAGCTATGTGCCATTTTTTGTATTCTTAAATATTTTCAAGAATAAAAACCAGATAAAAATGTACATTAGGTTTGGCCAAAATTATAAACCTATTCTGAATAAAATGTTTCTGTCGACTTTACGTGAATGAATTAAGGATTATTAGAATGAAATTAGAATTAACAGATAGTTTGACACTGTGGTTAACTGCTTGTTTTGTGTTTTCACGAAGAACTGAATTGAAGGAAGAAAAAATTCGTTAAACTTGGATGCTGCCTGGATCTGGGGTGTCCCAGAGAAAGTTGCAGCTCACGTAAACAGGTCTCAGTGGACTGTCAGAGGTGTGCTAACAAGAGGACTTGATGGCAATGTGAAAAGGCGATCGGGTAGTAAGAAAATGCTAAACTCCAGAGCTGATTATCATGTTCGCTACATTGCAAATGAGAAAAATCCTTTTGCAGCCGATATGTTGATGTTCTTGCCCTGGACTGTCCTCGACGAACTGTTTCTCGTGTAGTGCAGATGTCCACTTATCTGTCATGTAAAATGAAAGGGAAACCGCCCCTGAAATAAATAATAAAACAGCAAGTTTGAACTTTGCTAAAGAAAAGATATCCTGGACTCACGAATGATATGGAATAACTTTTGTTTTAAATTGGACGAGAATAGATTTAACCTACACGGATGTGATGCCTACTACATTGAATTAAGAAAGAAAATAAAAAATTGAAATGGTTCGTCAAATGAATGGAATTTCAGTTATTTTTAGGGGCTTGTTTCCTTCTATGGGTAAAATAGATCTGGTAATGTTTGATGGTAATGAATTCCTTGGAGTATAAAGAGCTTATAGAACAACAGCTTGGAACTTATGTTGAGATTATTGGAGGAAAAAATTGGATTTTCCTACAAGATAATGCTACTTGCCACATCTCAAAAAGGACAAAAAAATGGTTTAATGAAAATCGCATTAACGTTTTAGCCTGGCCAGCACGTTCCTCAGACTTCAATCCAATTGAAAACGTCTGAAGACAGCTTCCACGGCATGTTTACAAAGATCATAGTTTCAAACGTACAAGAACTAAAAAATACAATTATGGATGCATGGGAAAGTATGCAGTCGAATACCTTCATATCCTTCTTAATGCATTATATGTATCAAACAGAATGTTTGAAGTTACAGTATAAGGAACAAGAAATTAAGCCTCCCGAAAAAGGTATAGGAAAGTAGCGGAAGCTCTTTTTAACCCCTTCATTAATTTTTACCCCTTCATCTGCAATTTTTAACCCCCAATTTTTTTTTATCAAAAAATTTATTTTCTCATACTTAATATTTATAAATATAAAAAAACCCTATCTTCTTTCCTTTCTCATCGTTTTCGATCGAATGATATATCACACGCCGTTTGTTGCCATAGTTCTAAAGACCAAGTGACCGCCAACCCCACAATTCCGATCTCACTGGGACAATTTGACCCAAACCTCATAGGAATGTAGATTTTGCCTAGAATGCATATCGAATTTCACTTTATATACCTAAAAAACCACATAGATCACTTGGTCCCCTCTAACTCCCACCCACCTAATTCCGACCCCAGTGGGCCAATCAAAACCAAACTAAATAGTAACGGTACTCATGCCCATGGTAAGCTACATTTCGAATTTCAACCTTCTACTTCAAAAAATGCAGAAATTATAAAGGGGACGGACGAACAGACGGACATTGTGAAATCAATAAGTAGCTCCATTTTTCCGCTACTTAACAAGAAATTAAGCCTCCCGAGGAAGATATAGGAAAGTAGCGGAAGCCGTGAGTTCATCTTATTTTTTTATTCCTTCATCTGCACTTTTTAACCCCCCCCCCATTTTTTAAAATCAAAAATTGATTTTCTCGAACCTTGTATTTAGAAAATATAAAAGAACCCTATCTTCTTTCCTTTCTCATCATTTTCGATCGAATGATATATGACACTCCATATGTTGCCATAGTTCTAAAGACCAAGTGATTGCCACCCCCCATAACTCCGACCCTATTGGGACAATTTGGCCCAAACATTACAGTAATGTTGATCTTGCTTAGAGGAACTGCATACTGAATTTCACTCCTTTATATGCATAAATATGCGTAGACCTTTTGGTTCCATCTAATTTCCGCCTCGAAACTCCAACCCCAGTGGGCCAATCAAAACTAAACTTAAATAGTGAAGATGCACATGCCCATAGTAAGCTACATTCCTAATATCAACCTTCTACCTCAAAAAATGCGGAAATTATGAAGGGGACGGACAGACAGACGGACATCGTGAAAACAATAAGTAGCTCCATTCTTCGGCTACTTAATAATAAAGGCCCCTCACGAAGTACTAAATGTCTGGAAACAATTTGTTTTGTAGACTGTCCAAGTACTCGGACTCACCGATTTTGATAAAAAAAAATCCTACGTGCCCATGCAAAGCCATTCGACGCACTGCTCAAAACTTTCCGAGAAAATACATTCATAAAGTTTGTTATAATTGACTACACTTTATAAATGCCCGAAATGTAGCATAGATTTTTATCGCGTTCAGGTGTCTAGGGGTAAAACGCTAGAATTCTGTCTTGCAGTACGGGTTCAAATCCTGTCTTCGATAAATTTTTTTTTTCGTAAATTTTTTAACATTTATGGGAATGTGTAATTCATTTTCTAGATATATTTCCAATTATATCCAATTTTCTACCACCATTTTTTTTTTATAAAATTCATACACGAATTATTATAATTAATGATCCACAAACCACATTTTTGTCCACATTTATTTTTTTATAAATTTTGTAACTTTCGGGATGACATTTAATTCACGCAAAGATTAAATAATTATTGCACCAGGTACTTACTATTAAATATAAAGCATCTTATTGGTATCTATAGTTTATCATGCGCCCTTCATTAATTAACATTTTTAACTAGCACATTAGCCACCAAATTACAATTTCCTATTTCTAGGAGCAGAAGTTAACTATTACCTCTATCTTTACCTACACTTCAATTAGAACTTTTTTTGTGTTTAAAAAAAAAAAAGAATATAGATGTAACTTGTAATAACCTTTCAATTTATGTAATTATAACTTTAGCAAATTGGAAATTTTAGATTATGTTTAATTATAATAATTCTTATATGCATTTAGAAAAAAACTGATGATAGCTAATTGGAAAATCGCAAAAATGGTGGTAGTAAATGAATTACTCATTCCCATACATCTTAAAAAATTTACGAAGAGAAAAAAAAAATTATCGAAGACGGGATTTGAAGCCGTACTTAGAAACAAACTTCTAGCGTTTTACTACTACACCATCAGGATACGATAAAAGTCTATTCTACAATGCGGGTATTTATAAAGTGTAGTCAAGTATAACAACCTTCATGAATTTTTTTCTCGGAAAATTTTGAGAATTGCGTCGAATGGCTATGCATGGGTGTTTAATTTGATGAAAGCTGCACACAAATTTTTTTTTTTTAATCAAAATCGGTCAGTCCGAGTACTTGGAGTCTACTTGTGAGTTTATAATCTGAAATACATCTCTTGTTTTTCTCCAATTTTTTCAAAATTTATGAATACAAAACATGACAAGTTTTAGTAGTCATTGAGAGAGCTTAGTTTTTTCGCTTCTCCTGGTATTGTTTGGTTTGGTTTTGGTTGGCATTAACGTCCCTTTCAACTGCTATGGTCATCTCAGGACGGCGTTATAGGGGCCGCAAATTTTGCCTCGCAAGGGTTCTTTAACGTGCAGCCGGCAAACGACTACACGGGACTAACAGCTTTACTTCCCCCTGAAAAATCCTCCTCGTCCTCGGCCGGATCAAACCCGCGTACTCGGGCATCAGAGGCAACCACGCAATCACTGATCCACCGAGGCCGATCTCTCCTGGTGTTGTTTCCATCTTAATATGGGATAGTCACTTCCGTATTGAAGTTGTTTAGCACGATGCAGTCTTGAATGGTATATTTCTTAGCACCAAGGGAAGAAACGAAACAACATAAACGTGGAATAGTATTTGCCTGTCAAGTTTGTAATTTTTTTTTTCATTAATGTTTTGTACAAAGTTTATAATTTTGTCCAGGCTTTAATATTTTTAAAGGTTACAAAAAGTAATTAAATCTATCTACTTGATTCTTATATCAACATTAGTGTTTTCAAATAAGACCGATTTAGGATATCTGAATTTTATTTTTCAAATCATTACATGGCTTTAAAGTGATTCTAATTTTAAAGTATTTTAATGTTGGAAAATATTTCTCCTCTTTTATAATAACCAGTTTCTTTTATATCTGAAGACAAATCAATAAGTTAATTGTACTATAAAAGAGGGATAAATGGTTTTAGAACCATATTGCATAAGAATAACACGTTTCCGAAATACAAAAATAAATAGACCTACGTAAAATGTGAGATATGCTATCCATTGATTGCGGAAGCACGAAAGACGTGAATTTGAAACACTAAATATGAAATTATGGGCCTGCAGCTAATGACTGAGGTGTGTGTGATTTTAGTGAGCACATAAGGAAATGAATTCTTAGCATTTTCAGAGAAGCAGGGGGGACGACGAGAGGATACTAAAAATTCGAAAATGTTCTGGCTTATATCATTTATAACTGAAATGATTAATTGAAGAGGGCATTCACTTCTGCAAATTACCTATTAGAAAATTTGGCGCAATCGATCCAGGAAGTTTACTCAAAATGACCTCTTGTTACAAAAAATAATAAAAATAAAACCAAAATAATGAGATTCTTTTTTTAACCCTACGACCGCCGGCGATATTTTTAGCTTTAAATAAGTAACATAACGGGGTCAAAAATGTATTTATTCATTTTTTTATTGGGAAAAGACAGCAGGGATTTATACATATTTTCCAGAATTGTTAGTTTGCTTATTTGATCATTATTTACGATGACGAATATATTTTAAGGCCTAATCATACGGTATAACTTATCAAGCACTTACTAAAATAGTCATGAGTCATTATGCTTCATTTCTCCAATTATCGACCAAATTACAAAAACTCGACTTTGATTTAAATGCCAACAACTTAATGAACCTATATACGATTATTAATGAAGCTGATATATAGAAGCAACACGCAAAAGTTTTCTGATCAATTAACTCTGTGATCAATTACAGTTAAAGACCTGAATGAATAAATCACAGATAATGAAACGAAGCCATTACAGATAGGTGAGACTAAACCGATACCAAAGCAACATCCAACCGCTCATGTGGCCAATCTAATACCGTTCTGCATCAAAAGTGTTGATTACTGGCATGTGAAGATAATAGCTCCTAGTGTTCCATTAAACCGCTCATCCCATTATATACGATATAATTTAAAAGACTGAGTGCAATAATATCAATAACAAGAATTAACATTATACGATTCTTTGAGACTAATACAAATTGGCTGGTACACAAAGACAAATTTGCGAAAATTTGTTTCTTATAGCATATCAAGCGTAGCCTGCTATTTCTAACTGAACTTTCATTGTGCAATTAAAAACAATATTGTCACGATAAGCAATACCTAATTGTAAATAATTCATCGTCGCGCAGTTGAAAACATTCCGATTAATTTTCACTGATTCTCACAGAAATCAACGTCGTTTGGAAGGTATTATTACAAGTGGAATCAAATAACAGTCTCCAAACTCCAAAAGCATTCATTATCATTGCTATCGTCATTTTGAATTTTTATTTTACTCAAGTATTATCTAGTCTTTTCAATGGAAGATAATCCGATGTATATAATTAAAATAGCCATATAATTTAAATAATGCTAAGCTTTTATTGCAAAAAGTGTTCTGAAATAAATTATAAGACGCATTAAGGATAATTGAGTTCTTGATGCTCTGTAGATGGGCTGTTAGGGATCTATGGTAACAATTTACACAGGTCCAGAAAAAGTAGAAAAACCCCTTTGCCATTATCGAGTGAGTTCATTCTGGTATCCATGCATTGCCTCTGCAGGAGGCTGGAACGCAGAACGCCAAAATCAATTCATAGCCACTCCTGTTGACACGCTTTCCAAAGACCCTCCGCTGTCCGCAGCCGTCTTTTCCGAAGGCTCGTTTAAGCAGGCCAAAGCCACAAAAATCCACAAGCGATGCGTCTGACGACTTGACGGGTATGTCGCTGAAAGGAATGTAGCGAATTCCAGTATCTTCTTGAATGCATTCTAGTATTAGGCTAGTTGACGCCGCGATGTGACTCGAGGCCTTGTGTTAGTTCAGCCATACCTTATTTACCTCTGTACCGTACAAATCGGGGTTGTCACGGGTAAATATGGGGTTTAAAGCGTTAGTCTGATAGTACATGGCGTTGATTTTGGCCTTTGACTCACCTCTGCGTAAATTTAACTTGCATATCCCGCCTTTTGAAAATGCATCTTTGCATTCACAGTACTATTTTCTGAACCCCTTGGGGGGTAAAAATTGCTCGGCTCTTGTTGCAGTCCCTTAAAAAAACATACGCCTCATCTAGTTTGACCACGTTTTTCCACTTTGCGTTCACTAGGTATTGTTCATACAGTTTACGGAAGTTGGTCCGTCGCTCTTGAAAATGGAGCTTATGAAAGTGACTCTTGTGTCGCTTCTTCTGTTGTAAATCGTATAATATATAACGATTGATATATGTGTTACCGCCTACACAGAAGTCTCTATATTATATGCAATGGTCCGTTGCGTTGGTGGGTTACATCCGATTACGAGACCCCGAACTTCCCGGACGACGTTAGGAGCTAGTGGATGGTCTCGGATTGGCCTGCCTTTTATCCTCAGGAATGACACTGCTTCTAGTTTTGCAATGTTACTTAGTACAATTGATATCCCTTTCTTGGAAACTATGAAGCCTCGCTTCTTGCATGCTTTCAAAATTTGAAAGGTCTGTTATGTAGCCCTCCCAATATCTGTCAATTTTTGCTGGCCTAATTCAATGCTTTTTAGCTCGCTTTTCGATAGTTCACGTAAAATAAACACGCACGCCATATTTAAATATTTAATTGTTCACATAGTTCCCTAAAAATTCTCAGGCAACTGAAAGCAAGTGACCACCCATAAATCTCCTGACGCGAAAGTTGGTAACACTGGGATTTGATGACGGTACTGACACCTATTGAAAATTCGGGAAAGCAGATTGATAACTTAAATTTGCACACTATTTATCTATTTGTGTCGGGAGTAAGATTAGCGATACATATGTCCGTCCAAGATCAGAAATGGCTGCAACTTTGAAGAGCAAAGATGTGTGGTTCGCTTTTTGACTGCTGAGGGAGTGTGAGGTCGATAAATTCACTGTCGCTTTCACATTCACAGGAGGGCATAATAAATGCCGAGAGGGACGATGCTTGCCCAGGACAGTCTTATCAGGCCATTACTCCTGGTGACGTTGGTCAGGTGGATGGTCTTATTCGAGAAAATCGACGGATCACTATGGAAGAAATTCGTCTTTTGGGAATAAATCACGGTGCCATCACACAAATATCGCAAACCACCAACGAAATGTGTGCTGCCATTTTGAACCAGAGAGCTAATGGCCGACCCAAAAGTGGAGACACAAGAAAACTTCCCCGCCAAGTAAATCCAAAGACACACACAAGTTCCAGGAAAATCATAATAGTATTCTTTTTCGAATGCAAGGGTCATCTGCTTGTCGATTTCCTCGAGCATGGGGCCACTATCAATACAAGTGATATGAAGAAACTGCGGAAATTATGGCGCTATGAAGTTAATTGCCTTGGAATGGTATCGAACGGAATTAGACTAGGCTATCCATTTTCATGATAATGCCCGCCGACACACGGCCATCTTTGAGAGGAATATGCTTCAGAGAATTGTTTGGAAAATTCTTCAACATCCTTCCCGCGTGCAATTTCCAGATCTCTCCCCATGTAATTTTTACATTTTTGGACAGCTGGAGAGATGGTCACGTTTTCATCACATCAGTTTGCATCGGAGGAAGACATCTATGCAAAGAGATGGTTCCGTAGGCAACCCACAAGCTTCTTCAAGAATGGGATTGACAATCTTATCTCCCAATGGGGTAAATATATTAACAGCTTTGGTGAATACTTTCGAGATAATCAACTTGTTGGCATCTGACCGTTGTTTAATTGCTTTTGACAGCGCCTCATATATAGTCATGAGAAATAATTATAGACCAGCAAATAAAAAAATCCGATCACAATCCGATAATTTCGATTACTAATTTAAATGCCATTAAACGAACTTTTAGTAATGAACAGGTTTCATGCCTTCTAAAAAAATCATTTCCTTAACCTACATATGTACATCAAATTCTTAGAAAATAAAACGTATATATAATGTATGGGGATGAAAAGAGGGGAGAGAAACCATGAAACATTATATGAATCGTTCCTACTGACTAAGTTAAAGGGATAAAGCTGGTTTCACATAGAAAACCGATGGCGGAGCGGATGATGATCCGCTTAGACTGCGTATAGTGACGCCTCCGCGCGCAATCCGCGCTGAGGGGGTATGTATCGTGGTGTTTTATAATTTTAAATAAATAAAAATAGTAATCATGGATGCTTACTTCATCTCATAAATTATTTCGAGACGAATAATTGAAATTACAGGAATGGCAGATTCCGCTATGAGTCGCAGGAAATAAATAACAATCGTAACAGTCGACCAAAGGACCACAACGAAGATAAAATTTGTCAAAGTGATGATGCAGAAATGAATATCTCAGAATATATCATAGGGCGTTGCCGAATATACCAGAGTACCACTGAGCATTTCACAATAAAAACTTTTCCGTATCCTCTTTTGCAAAATGGAATCTGCTCAGGAAATGCTATTGCCGCCCATCAAGCAAAGAAAAAAAAAGAAGGCCTCAATTTATGATGTATATTTTAGTATTAGTGAATTATTTTTTTATTTTCTCCCGCTTCAGGTTTTTCCTGCATGCTTTGCGATTCACCTGCTTCCTGATTGGCTAAAGTAGGCGGTTCCGCAAGATTTCAAGACCCTCTTGAAATGAAAAAATCTGCTTCCGCAGCTCTTGCGGAGCGGATACGCAACGTTTGTGCGTGAATGTTAAATGACTTAATTTTGCGAAAAAGATCCGCTTTTGCGGGCGGATTGCGCTTCCGCGTGTTTTCTGTCCGCAAAGCACTTTGTGAAACAGGCTTTAGAGACAAAACTCCCCTTGTATTTCATTGGCTGTACAAGAGACAAAGAGGGGCCAAAGAAATGCAAAGAAAGAATCACCAGACATCATCTTGCTTGTGGGGTGAAATTAACTAAATAAATAAATAAATGATAATTAAGGTAAAAAGTTAAATATTAATAGCAACAAATTAAATAAATAAAGTAAATAAAAATTTAAAAAATGAAACAATGAATATAAAAATAAATAAAAATAACTAAATAAAAGAATATTAAAAAAAAAGCTTAAAAATTATTATCCAATAAATCCAAAAAATATGGCACGAAGTTACAAGAACGTTCAATATAGCATCAACATAAGGAATTAAAAACTTTAAAAATCGAAACTTTATTTGAATATATGGTATTCACTCAAAATTATTTTTCGAAAAATTACTTAAAACGTAAAAAACAAGAACATTCTTTACGGAAGCGTATAAATTTTGATATCCCTCAGATTTTTAATAATTTTGGAAAGCGAGAAAGATAATTTTATGTTCCGTACTTATTTAATAACTTACCAGGATGGATACTTAATTTAACATCTTTTAATTAAATCTAGTTTTTTATATTGGAAAAACACAAAACAATCTGAATGTAATGTAAGCCCAAATCTGGATGTAAGAAGTTTCATGAGAAGAGTTTCCATTATATATCAAATATTATAACTTTGTTTAAAAATTGTATATATACGCAAAACCCGGACTTATATCCATACAAACCCAGAAAGAGCGTCGGATTTTGAGGTTCGAATTTGGCCTTTGAAAATTATTATATGAAAGAACTGAAAATTTTATCTTTGTGAAGTTGATAATGTAGAGGAAATTGTATCGTAAAGTAAATTAAATTTTTGTAAATTTTTTGATGATGATGATGATGATGATGTAAATAAATAAATAAATAAATAAATAAATAAATAAATAAATAAATAAAAATTAAAAAAATCTGAATAGATTATGAGATTGGCCCTTCGTCAACATTTAACTATTTATTAGGATCCATTTTAGAGATTTTTATATAATCATAGCTGTTAATTGATTTTTTGAATTGAGAGGCCTATGTAACTTAAACTTATTTAAATTAATACAGTGACTTGTTTCCAAAATGAACTTGGCAATGCTCGATCTTCCCGACCTGCCATGTATTTTTTATGAATTAAATACTATTTCCACCATTTTATAATATTTCAAAAACATTACCCCAGCACAAATTTCTTTTCATAAAATTCACGCATAAATAGATAGGACTCCCGACCCCTCCTGAAGAGGTATATATTGTATGTAGGATTTCCTAAAAGTGCTTTCAAAGTATTTCCACTTTGAATGCAACTTTAAGTTACAAGCGATAAAAGCCTTTATTCATGCCCCTTCTTCAAGCCCTTATTAAGTTCGTATCATAAATAGGCCCGGAGATAACATCGTAGAAAAAAAAAATTTTACTTTTAAGAAGCGGAGACTAAATTGTCGACAATTTTATATGAAAATCCATTCAAACTTGCAATAGATTTAATAGTACATAATTCAGTTTGTACGTTTGATCTGATAAAGAAACATTAAATAGCGAAGATATCATGCACGTACATCTTTTATGTAGTAGCTAATTTGTTTTCGAATTTACTCATAAAGGTTTAGTAATAAACTGATAAGGCTCTAACAGCCCATAGCTGTTCTCGTGGTCAAGTAGTAAAATATAGAATTGGCATTTTCAAAATGAAGTCTGGAAGGGAGTCTAAAAAGTAAGATATCAATGCATCTGCAGATAATTTAATATCTTTAATTTTCGAAATCGATTCGAAGCTGTTTTTCACTGAAAATCTTTCGAATGTTTAATCAAATTTTCAGAACTCTTTGATCTCCAATACAACAGATTTTCCTTTCGAAGCAGGATTTCTCTAGACAAGGCTTGCAGACACGGCCATAAATGTGGCTTTTATTAAACTCCCGCGTCAACGGTTTCAGCCGTAATAGCCAAATCCCCATGGTCTCAAAGGTGCCTTTGACCATCTCTTATCCTTCTCCTTCCATTCTTGGAACACCCTAACTATGGCATTACGCGAACAAGTAACAGCAGGCCCAGTTTTGTAATGCCTCAACCTTTAATCTATATCCAACATTTTTTTTTATCTCAAACAATCACGTCCTTTTCTCTTCACAGCTATCATTTCTACCATTCTGTCTCATTCTTTTTCACAGTTACACTTTTTTAGTTGCTTTAACCGAAGTGAAAATCTTTGGCTTAAAACGTAATACCAGAAACTGTTCAAATGTAAAAATATGTTCCTCTAAATAGAAAGATGCAACAATTAAATGTTTGTTTGTTTGTTACTCTTAATGTTTCAGAGATTTATTACGATTAAGGTATTTTAAGAAGCATTTTATAAGTAATAGAAAGATGAAAGTGGATTTCTTACCTGCGTATTTCTCGTATATCCATAGCCTATAAATCTTTCGTCATGAGGAGGGACAGTATCACGTGACACGTAAAATGGTTCATAGAAGAATTCATAGTTGGTGACTCTGTAGGCTGCTTCCATTGGCCCATTCTCTGGAATTTGTTCCCATCGCGTGTTGTTGGTGGCGAACTGATTGTGGATGAATATCACTTTGTGGAAGGGTTGCGCCTTGCGGAGCCTCACGAGCTCCAACAGCTCACTCTTGTTGCGGGGTATAGTTTCGGCTTCGTCCACCTCATACGTCGGAACGACGAAGGCGCACGTCTCGCACACATCCGGTCGCCTGAGAAACTCGGTGAGCATGTGAGCGAGGCCCTGTCGCGGAACAATGTCCACGTCCGTCTGGAAGACGTTGGGCGCCTGACAGTTCTTACGCGCCACGTTGCGCAAGTGATTCTGCGGATATAGAGTACGTTCGCGCCACTGCACCATGGCGAGGGGTCGCAGTTTGAGCAACTGCTGCAGACTCTCGAGAGGTTCTTGGCACGTCAAGTTTACCAGGTCAATGTCCAAAGTATTAGTGATGGTCGGTGGCCGATTGACTGGATAAAAGAAATGGATACTCACATTGTCGCGGACTGCTGGATAACAACGCAGCAGAAAGTCAATATAACGAACGACCAGAGGAAATTCTAAATCTGGCGTGAAGACGGCGATGCTGATGGGGCCCTGCCACATAGTGGCTACTTCCCCGAGAGAAGACAACCTGTCCAGAGATGTCTGCGTGGCTAGACACACACGGCTGCTGCTCACAATATCCCACCGGCGACCAACCACCACGAAATCGTGGATCTTGTATCGACGACGCACATCCGATCGGCCCGTGGCCGGGCGATAATAGAAAGGAGAAGGGGTGTCGGACACATTGTTGGCACCAACTGCTCCCCAATGGCCATCTAGCCACTCAAGTAACGAACGGGAATCGTTGACTGCTGGTCGTGATACGGGAACGAGACGAAGCCCCAAAAGTACATTGTAAGCAGTAAGAAGGGCGAGCAAAGCTGCGACTAACAACCACGGCATTGGTCTCCGGCGCATCATTCCCGACCACTGTGAAAGAAAAAAAAATGCATTTAGAAAACCTGTTAATAGAAAACTACGCATTAAAACTTTAAGGAATCATAAAAGAGAATTGCTTTATGTTTGATAGCTCCTATTCAATCTTTCTGCTAAAACGGAGTAAATACATGTATCATATAATTAGAATTAGGAAACTCGGATAACTTCGTTTTCAAATTTGAAAAAAAGTATAATCAATATCCTAAATCATAAACGTTCCTGCTTGATTAATAGCTGACAATTAATAGTTATTGTAAGAATCTAGAGACATACATCAAGAACAAAGAAAGAAATGAGGCAAGATGAATCACTTCTTCAATGTTTCTTTCAATGTCTATTATCAACTGCTCTGTTCTTATAATAAAAAATTCACGATGTCATAATATACATTTTAAGATTTAAAAAAGGAAAAATTCCGCAACCTGGATTTGAACCAGGGACCACAAATATCTAGCTCGTCGACTCTACAACTGGTTGGTTTTCATCTCAGAAAATGTTTATCAAATTTCTGATGGTTTAGAAAGTACGAATTCTAGATCTGCGAGACGGTTAATCCACTTTTATTACTTAATAGTCACTTGGAGACAGCCTTGCTGTATCTATCCACGGTGGCCCAGTTGGTAGAGACAATAAGTTAGATACACGTGGTCTCTGGTTGAATCAAGATCAAGAATTTTTTTTTCGATTTTCATCTTAACGTGATCACCTTATGTTGGATCATTATCTCCAACATTTTTATTACTATTAACATCATAGTCTTAATGCAAAGGTTGCCCAAATAAAAAGTGGACACGGTATGTATTAACTTTATTTGAAACTTAAAAATAATCACCATGTTTGTTGAGGCATTGGTCCCTTCGTTTATACAGCAGATCAACTCCTTTGCGTAGAAGGACTGTGGTTATTTTTTTTAGAAATTTCTTTCACTGCATCCTTCACGTTTTCTCCAAATTGAAAAGTTTTCCTTGCAATGTCTTCTTGAGCGGCTCAACGATATGGCAATCACCATGTGAGTCGGGGCTGTAGGCAGGATGTTCCAAGACTTCCCACCGGAAATTCTGTAACATCATGATGGTTTCACGGAAGACATGGGGCCACGCATTGTCGTGTAGAACGATCATCTATTGTGATAGAAGACCTGGGCATTTGTTTTTTAATGATTGCCGAAATTTTATGAGAGTACTCCAGTTCTATGCAGAATTTATTGCGCATTTCTTTGGCAGAAAATCAATCAGCAGTGGTATAGGGTGTAGAAGAAAAAGGTTAACATCACCATCCTGGTCGCATCCATTTTTACATCTTCTAGCTTTCTAAAAATTTATGCACTCCGATACACGTCTGGAATCTACTAGCACACCCCTTCAGTAGAGTGCTGTTGGTTGGGCAATCCTCATACACCAATTATTGCTTAACAATAACATTGCTATCATAGGATATTAGTTCAAAAACAAAGAAATTAGTATTCAAAGCAATTTAGCTTCTTTTCTTATGCAAAATCAATTTATAGTAAAATGATGGATATTATAGTTCTTTCAAAGCAATTCCTTTCAGGGGCTACACGATTTTTGCCATTTTGATAAAGTTTCTGGAAACCACTCTTGCAAACCACCTTAAGTTGCTTCGTTATTGCTTGAATCATCGTCAACAAGACTTCAATCATCGCTAACAAGATCTTCATGGAAAGACTTGTTCAATTGACTAACGTGTACTCTTTTGCATTGCCGCGTAACCATAAGCATTCCTGTCCTTGGAAGTGATTTCTGAAGCAAAATACAAAGTGAGGGATATTCTGAACCGTGATGTTACAACATGCATATCACTCAAAAAAACTTCTCTTGCTTACCGCTGGAAAAATTTATACCACTTATTGTTTGATTTCATGGGCGCCACCACTGTACGAGGCCATAACTTCCCTGTTACAATTATTATTAAGTTGGCGGGAGAGTAACGTCGGTTTAAAACATGCAGTTCTAATTCAGTGTAAGAAATTTGAATACGCAAAGTTGTAGGCATGCATTGGTGCTGACGTCAATGCAGATATATTAACAATTACATTTGAGCTTAGTTTACTCAGTTTTGTGCATTTGTTGATCGAACCTGTCATGAAAACTGACCAGATTCGCGTATGTTTGTTATCGAGTTCAAACTTGGCAAAATTGCAGCTGAGGCTACAATAAATGTGAACAAAGAATGGGGCAAAAATCAATTTCTGAGCGTGAGACCCAAAGATGGTTCAAAAAATTTAAATCCGGAGATATAAACCCTGCCCCGGATGCCCATCGGAAGTTGATTATTTTTAAAATCTTTACTGGAGTGATAGCTCCAGTTACGTCCACAAAACCTTCATCCAGGCTTGGAATTCTTCATATAACTGCTTTTGAACCATGTAAAGCAAATTGGTAATGCGCGCAATCTGTAAAAATGAATACCCGATGATTTATTCATTTGTTCCTCATTCATTCTGCGGGGTAAAACTGACCCTTTCATAAATTGAATGGTGATATGTGACGAGAAGTAGTTCCTGTATATTTTCCAACGTTCAGGACAATGGTTAGAAGTGATGCTTCTCCAAACAAAAAGGCCAAGAAGGTCATGATAACAATTCGTTGGTCATTGGCTGGATTGATTCATCACGAATTTCTTAAACCTGGCGAAACCATTACGGCTCTGGTGTACGGTCAGCAACTTGCTGCTTTTCACCAGAAACTTTGCGTGCAACAGCCTTCTCTTGTAAATAGAAGAGGGCCTGAACTACTTCATGACAGCGCTCGCTCTCATATATCAAGTTAACCAAATAAAAATTACAGGAGTTAAGATATAAAACTCTGCCTCATCCGTTATACTCACCAAACCTTTCCCCAACGGACTATCATTTTCTTCTGGCCATAGACAATTTTCTTCGCAAAATATGTTTTCAAAATCAAAATGGTATTAAAATTGACTTCAATGAATTCATTTCCTCACAGAAGCAAAAGTTTCTTTAAATTAGAAATTGAAAAAGCTTCCTGAACGGCGGCAGGTCATTTCTGCCGACGGACCATATATGTTTTGATAAATAAAAAAGTATTTTGACGTGCTAAACCGACATTGATTTCTCACCAACCTGCTATTTTAAACAGTAGGTATCGATTCCGGGAACTCTTTGAAATCCCAACATAAATTATTACAAAAATAGGATACGTGTTCGCAGAAAACAAAATTAGCCAAGACGAGGACGCTTGGAAAGAATTGGAAATGATAGCATAACGTTGTTATAGAGAAGATGGGCATCCAATAGATGGACAGGATTGGAAATGAGTTTCTAAGAAAAACACACGAAATAAAGATTTCACAAAATAAAGATTTCATGGAAACTCATTCAATGACGAAAGGTTATCTGCAATTCTTTTAGACATGGAGCAGAAGATGAAACATTTGGAGGAAATATCTACAACAGTAAAAGAAAACGTAGGAAAGCCTAGGTTTCAATACATAAACGAAGTTATTGAGATGCCGGCTGCACTTTACGAATGAGTCAAGTCTAGCGCAAAATCGATAGCAACCGAAGAGTGCAGTAAAAGCAAAATATAAAAAGAGAAGTTTAAAATTTTAAAACATGATAAAAAAGGTTCTTTATTATTCATAAACATTTCAAAATATTAGAACACGTGGTGTCCTTAAATAAATACATTAATCAAGAAATGAAACGTTAGGAAAAAAAACCCCACATAAACAGAGCTTACACTTTAAATTTTCCAGTGTTATGAAAAGAAAAAGCTGTTGAGATGACATTTTCACGCAAATATGAAGGATTATTGTAAATGAATATTTATTATAAATTTTGTAAATCTATATCTGCAAAATGAAAGGATATATCTTAAATATTTTCTATGCGTACCTGTCAATGAATTATTTTTCAATATAAAGATATTTCTTGCTTTGCAATACAGGAAACTGAGAGAATCCTTGTTTACTGAGCCTTTACTGAACTATTTCTTTGGCATATTTATCGTCTGCAAATCGTCGTCTTCTCAGCAAGAATGCAAACAAAGAAAAATCGAACAGAACTTATCAGGACTAGAGATTAGGAGACTTGCATCTCCTATTCCTCCTGCTCCTCCATTTCTATTGTTAAAAAATTTCACTATTCCAGCAATCGCTTTGGCAGCCTTCTTGCAGAACCGAAGAATGGTATGCAATACTCCAAACGCGAATAAGGGCTACTGCTTATATTAAAGGCGAATTCCATGTTCAACGGTTTCTTATCAGTGATTATTATTATGAGGTGTTCCGAGAGCTCTGACTTGTTACACACTTCGGCCACTCTACAGTTCTTGAATTCACTCGTCAGCACTTCAACGAGGCCAAATAATGATCTCAGCATTCCATAGAATGCAAACCTCAAGCAGTATCGCCAAATTCATCTTCGAGAACAGGCCATCCTTAATGCCAAGCTATTTTTTATTCAAATCTGAATCAAAATTGAAAGGAAACTAAGTAAATGAATTTTTATGAATGTTCTCCTCCCTACAAAATAGATTCTCCTATTATCCAGTAGACCGATGATGTTATATTGCTATTGTCATGATCAAAAATATGAGTATGCAGTGGAAGCAAATGACAGAACAGGCGTAAGTATAAATGAAACAAATAAAAGATTTATTCAAAACAAAACTTAGGATAGCTATGCTTAATGCTAGAAATAATTAATAATAAACGTAACTAATTAAATTATGAGCAGATATTTTTCTCACTCAAATAAAATAAACATCAAATTTCATTGGCATATTAAATACACAATTCGGGAATCACAAATTCGGTAAAAAATATACTACGTGAAAACGTGGCACTATTGAGTAAGCAGACACACAGTAGCACAAGTGATAATTTATTATTATAACACGTAGGTGACTCGTTGCACATCGGTAAACACACATGCACTCGGCGACGAAACCGAGCGACGAAAACAACAAGGCAAGGCTGAGCTCCCGATGGGCAGAACAATTTTAGGTTGATGACGTCATTTACGAACGGCACCTTTGGAGCGCACACTTATGTCCTACGGAGTAGCAGACAAGAAAATGGGGATAAATTAGAAGGCTGAGTGTTCAGATACCATAAATGCGTATAACTATACATATGAAATGTCTCCACGCTATCGTTCGCTCGTCCCCACTTGTTCAGACGTTTTGAAGGCACGTACAAAATAGAAAAGCAATAATGGCAGAATGGAATTAGTTTACTCACATTCTCGCACCAATACGAAGCCGAGGCTTTCCATTAGATAAGCTCGTAACCCACTAGGCCAGAGTCCACGGATGCATTCCTTCCTATAGGCGTGCAAGTTGCCGAGCTCGTAGAAAACGTGCTCATAATAACTCCGCTTGGAAATAATGGCGATACGGGCGGATACTAAATTGCTGATCCTGCAGGTCTGCACTTGGGTATGAGAAATGAGAGTCCAGGTATGAAGGGAGTTGGACAAGCAAAGTTCACTAACCTTGACGGTAGAAACCCGGGAACATATTGCTGCTTCCGCGGTTGCACTACGTGTTCGACCGTTTGCCGAGCCAATGTTTCCTGAAGAAGCTCCGCTCGCTTTCTCCGCGTCGTCGAAGGCTTTCCTGCCGAGCTCTCCGCTCCTTCACTTTCCCTCTTCGCTTCAGCTTTTTCAATGTTCATAACAATAGCTGACTCTCCCGTTCTCCATTTACATGACTCTCGCCGTCCTCGTCTCCAAGCCTCCTTTTTCCGCTCTTTCTACGTGTCATCTGTCCTTTTTAATTTTCGCGCATCTCCAAATTTGTTCTTCTGCGCATTTCTCGTGTTCTCGTTTTCCCCACGTTGTTTGTGACGATCGTCATGACGCCTCATCCAGTTGCTAGCTGGATGATGACGTGAATAAATGCAACGGGTGTTATGACGACATTGATTGTTCATGGAATTACTGATGTCCAAATTCCGTGACAGCTATCAGTTTTCAGTGATCTAACTCTCGATAGTCGCTAGAACAACATGTGCTAAAATCTTTCGAAGGATTTTTTAATAGGAATATTTCTGAAGATTTCTTAGTGTATCTCTTTCCTATTAGAAGTTTCCATAAGCGGTTCTGACAGGCTTTCGTTCTTTAGCAGTTCTGATTGGGTTTACAATCGTACTAGACTCCGATTGGCCAAAAAAATTCGTCCTACCAAATAATTTACGCTATAATTTGAATAATTATGTGCACGCTAACATTTGAGCCTCGATAAGTCGAATTTTATTTTACATAACCTCGATAAACCGAAGACCTCTAAAATTCGAAGCATTTTGTTCTTCCGTGGGATTCGATTTATCGAGGTTCTACTGTATTAGGCCACCATGTCTGTTACATAGGGGACCCTCCCCCACAAGCAGGATTGCCCCCCCCCCCGAAAAAAAATTCTGGACGCGGCCCTGCGTACAACTATAGACCAAGTGGAAGACTCAGGGAACAAGAGTGCAACCAGGAACTGGCAAACCCAAGAAGCTAACAGACAGATCGTCGAGTGCTGGAGCGTGTGACCCGTAGCAATCGAAGGTCTTCTGCTGAAATAATTGCTACAGAGTTCAGAAATTCTGCTTCCTGTGTTGGTAGCACAATCACCTCGATTTCCACGATCGTGCTGCTGCTCACAAGCCCTTAATCAGTGACAACAATTACGGGAGACGTTTGGAGTGGTGTAAAACTCGCAAGAACTAGAGCACGTAACACTCTAGCAATCAGATGATCGAATTTGGGTTTGGTGGATGCCTGGAGAACGTTTCCTACCCGAATGTCTGGTGCCTACTGTGAAGTTTGGAGGATGTGGCATCACGGTATGGGGCTTCTCTGCAAATGACGTGAAGTACCTTACCAAATTTAAGTTTTTTCTTCTTCTTTAATTTCCCCAATAAACCAATGATTTTAACATTATTTAAAGTAATTGAAGGGAGCTCTACAGCTTTGCAATTGACACTATGTCTCTATCTCTCATAGTTAGGAGGTAAGTTTCCAAAATTCATGAAAAATTTCTTGCGTAAACTTGAAAATGCCACTTTATGCTGCTTAGTAATAATCTTTTTAATTTCATTAACCTACACCAAATAGTTTTCGAGTTATACGCTCTTTTACCAAACTTTTGCCTCACCTTGTATACGTACATTCATGAAAGTATAAGATTTTTTCTGTTGTGAAAAAGCATCTTCCTTATTTGATTCTTTTCTTTAAATCAACAACAAAAAAAATGTAATAATTTCAACATTTATGTGGCGGAAATTTAAAAGCACCCTTCAACGACGAATTTGATTAAAAAAGGAACAAATTACTTGTAAAGACTGATTGTATCCGTCAACAAAAAGAGAAGTTCAAGGGAAACACAAAATTACATTCCTTCGTGAAGTGTGGAAATCTGCAAGCAGAGCGTAGAATGCAATTTATTGAAATAATTAAAGTATTTTTTCAGTTCACGTTTAATTTTGTTAAGATTTCTTTTACTTTCTTAATGAAAATGTAAATTCATTCAAATTATCGAGTGTAATTACCCTACATATCGAGTAAAATTTCGCACTAAGTACCGAAAGATGCTTTATGCTGTCAGTGTGGGGAAACGTGTCTGTCTGTCTGTAACTCTAACTCCTCCAAGGCTATGAAAGGTTTTCAAAATCTGTTTTCATCAGTCGATGAATATGGTTCATCGCGCGAATCAATCACAAATATTATCTAAATAGGTTCAATAATACGTGCATAAATGGCACCTTCACGACCCCATCTAGCAATTTTCAATGGGAAGTAAGTAATACATCAAAGAAATCGTAACGACGAGATATAAGAGGTATTAATCACTGTTTTCGCAAATTGATAAATATGATTCCGCGAATAAACCATTTTGAAAATGGTTGTAATAAACCATTTTGAAAATGGTTGTAATCTATACAATTGCACGTGCTCTAATGGTACCCTTATGACACCCTCAAAAATTTTCAATAATAAGATATGGTATGTAATATATCAAACAACTTGGAATGATGTGTCATGAATGTATATAACGTAAAAATAATGATAATAAAAATTGAATCAAAGGTATGTGGGTTAATGGTATCATTATGGTCCATTAGAAACTTTAAATGTTATGCTAGGGCGGTTGAAAAATACCGTTCAGCGAATGGTTTAGTTTAACCTTTCGGTACTTGTTTTTTTATTTCTGTAAAGACAGAAGCCTTTTCCATCTTGCTACTATTAAAAGAATTTGTTTGGATTCCTTTCCATATAAAAAGGAAAGTTATTTTAAAAAATTATTTTAATAGATAAAAATAGATTAAAAAAAGATTTCTCTTTTACTATAAATTAGATGGTTTAATTTATTTTACACCTCAGCATGTATAAACATTTATAAATGAATAAATTAATAATAAATTCTCGAGTTTGTTTTTTTAATAATAATTGTTTTGTCAATATATACTTTTATCGGTTAGATTTTACTTTGTGCGATGTCTTCTGTGATTAATAGAAAAGGGGGAATGTATCAGTTCGTTAGTGCGGGGATCTGGGATCTTTAAAAAATGTTTCCCCAAATGACTACATGGAACGCGCGACAAGTTATCGCAGCAATGGGCATAAAGTAAAATTAACCCTTTTATCAAGCTAATTTGATAAATTTTTATCAAATATATTTTTTATCAAATTGAATGTATTGTTAATTTATTTTTTTAAACTATATAATTAAGAATATATAAAATTATCTCAACATGATTTATATACGAGGGCGTTGTGAAAAGTAATGCCTACAGGGACTTTTGTTTTTTTTACTGATGCTACGCCGTAGATCGACAAGATGGGGTTCGTTACGTCTTTCGTGGTTCTTTCAGCAGACCGACCCAGGGGAAACAACTGGCATCTTCCGACTTTTCCCCGATTATACAATGAAAAAACATTGTTTAATTGCCATTGGCTGTAACTTTTTTATTTGGTAACCGATTCTCAAAATTATTTTTGTACATGATAGATACATGCACTATTCACTTTTCGATATAGTCTCTTAAAATATGTCCCTTTACGAAAGCTACCTGATAAACAATGGTCAGGATGTTTCGGCAGTCATTAAATGCTGTTTTTATAATAATAGACGAAAAGGTGGTACTGTGGCTCCCTATTGATAAAATGACCCCCCCCCCCAAGCCTAATAAATCAACTATTAATGGCATGTAGGGAAAAGGACAAATATCCTATAAAGTAATAACTAGTTATAAAATTTAAGGTATAGGTATTGCTTCCTGTTGGCTCATCTTGTTGGTAAAGCAGTGATATCAACGCACGATGGTGACAAAGTTTTTATTGTCAAATGTTTTTTGGTTTGAATTATTATAGAAATGTGCAAAAGAGACTGTGACTGTAAAATATAACTGATGATGTTCCGTTTTTGACATATAGAAGGCAAACTCCCGTTAACTCCTTTCCTTAGATGCTATTTTTGTTGATTGTCTAACCCAGTGCTTTCCTTTAATTAGATCCCGGCTTTTCTTCGCAATATGGCCTCGGGGGCCATATAAAATATATGGTTTGTAATCAGCATTTTGGGTTTATCATTTTATTGTAATGATAAAAATCAGACTGAAAAAAAAATCATTTCTCCTCATAAATTTCTTTGCGGATTCTAAAATAAAATGCAGATGATAAAATCATTCCAAATCAGAAAGTTTTATATAATGATGATAAAATGCAGTTTAAATTCAATCTTTTACCTCCACATTTTAAACAGATTCCATGTTTTTAAGACACTTTCAAATATTCCCTTGGATAGAATGTGGTGGAAGCACATCCTTTACACTGGAAAATCAGGTAGATAAAAATGGAGCATTTC
Source organism: Rhysida immarginata (assembly GCA_023313115.1). NCBI lineage: Eukaryota > Metazoa > Arthropoda > Chilopoda > Scolopendromorpha > Scolopendridae > Rhysida > Rhysida immarginata. The sequence goes on from JAHWFO010061024.1 coordinate 3,990,820, forward strand.
AATTTAATTAAGAGAAATGATCTTTTGTCCACAGGAAACTTTCCCGAGGAGTAATATAAAATCTTCCTGCGCCTCCCTAAGGATTTGTTTATGGTTCCTGAGAGTCCACGTACCATGAATTTAAAGTTACTATCAGCATATGTACGCACTTTATTAATGAATTAATTCACGAAAAAGTTTATTTGGAAAAAGAAAAGCATTAAAGAAAGCAAAATGTATAAATAGCAATCTCAGATGTTTCTCACAAAGAGAATGAAAACAAAAAAAAAATTCACAAGATCTGCAATTTTAATTGCAAATGCCTTTTCAAACTTTTAAAGATTCTAAAAATAATTTCATCTATGCCTTATCCTCACGGCCAACTAGCTAAATCGAATGTGAGCAATAAATGAAAAAAAATTTGAACGAGGTAAACTAAAATATAAACAGACGAAAGTAAGGAATAGATAATCGTGTATTGTACTATACTCCGTCTCTCTATATTGTTAGAGAAACTCACGTGACTAAAGTGATATTTTTAGAAAACGCAAATAAATGCGACTAAAAAAAAAAAAAGTGCTCCGCGCACGACTGACTTATGACGTCATGACTCTGACCTTTCCTTGAAGCTGAAGGTCAGCTTTCGCATTCAGTGGGATAAAAATAACTGAAGCTTTAAAAATTCCATTTCAGAAATAAAATATAATAAAATCACCTGCTTCGGCATCTTGTAAGGAAAAAAAGCAAAAAAGCATGAAGGCAGAAAAGTATGAGTCATATGACTTAAGAGGAGTGACACGTAAAGAGACTATTTTCTAAAGAGGTCATTTTAGTCACATGAGTTTCTCTACAGATATAGAGAAATGGAGTCAATTTCAGTAGCTTTGAAAGATATAAAAATCGAAACGATGACCTAAATGGCGAAGATGCCCGTGGTCTAATGAACAAGTCAAACTCAAAAAGTTGCAGTCTAATAATTAAATTAATGTTACATTTATTTTCTCGTCCGTTCGTTATAGTTATATTAACTACATCACATTTTAGAAAGGTTAGGAAGAATTGTAGAATGCATTGTGGTAAGAAATATGCAGATAAGGCCACCGGTGGGATATTGCAAGGCGACATTGCATTGTATGTACATTTGAAATATAGCCTACTGAAGTTATTGGTATATACATTTTCACTCACCCACTTACTCATATGCCTATGCGAACCCTTAGTTTTCATAAACTTCACATAACTGGATCAGCATTGTGTACAAGACAAGGAATGCCTCTGGGCATACTGGGATATTGACAGTGTGCGTTGTATGCAGATACGGGTTTAAATTTTGCGAGAATATACTTTTCAACTATATTTTTCATCTTCATAAAAAAAGTGTTTGCAAAAACATTAACCGTCCAATTAAAATAATGCCTTTTGCTAATTTTTCTTGACTCTTCGACTACTTTTACTGTATTTTGTTTCAAATAGGCTGATAAAACCACAAGAATGGTTAGTTAATATTACGTGTTTAATTGTGCACAGGATGCTGCACAGCCGAAAATACAAGAGGATTTCCCAATGTTGCCAAATCACAAAAGCATCTTTCATTTCTCTGTTCCCTCTTAAATGACTAACAATAAACTCGTAACTTATTTGGTTAACATTAATATACAGGGTGAGTCAAAAGTCTATAAGCACTCTCTCCTATATGTGCAGAAAATGGAGATATCCAAATCTGATGGAATCCGATCGAGCATCTATGGAATGTTTCGACGGAGTCACCCACTCTCGAAGTTGTCCGAGTTTCATGTTGCCATCTAAGAATGATGTAAAATACCTGAAGACCGTTTTCAAAAATTTGTGTACTCCATGACCAGTAATAGCGACTAGAAGGGGAACCCACACGATAGGTTAGAAGGCATCTAATAAATTATTCAGTCGAAGTGGAAAAAAGGAGGGAAAAAATCAGTCAGATACGAGATTTAGGGCCGAATTCAGAATAAGCGCTAATGCTCTTGCTCAAAACCATTGTTGAATACAAATTCTATATTATTGAATTCTGAACTTAAACCCGAGTCTTCATCATGAGAGTCTGGGTGCATACGGTTACGCCGCTATGAATCGCTGGACTCCATTTAAACAGTGCGTACATTTAAGTTAAACTTTAATATTTTTTCCTCTCTTCAAATTTCGTTAAGTGCATTGAATAACCAGGAATTTTAATTGGACGAAACCAACTCAAATTTTATTTTCTCAAATTCGATGAATTAAGGTATATAATGTTTTCTTGTTTATATCATCTTAGCTAGAGGGAGAATAATTTTTAACAGGTGAAAGTTAAAATTTTGTTGAAATTTTCTGGAAATCTTCATTCCTCCTAAAGTAGTCATGTTACCCAAATCGTTCGATCTATATATCAAACTAAATTAATCGAGCATCATCTCGTTTAAGATAGTTTAGAAATAAAAAGAAATAATTCCACTCGTAAATTGGTCATATTGATTAATTTTTTTGGGGGGGGGGGGTATTCATGTGTATCCTATTGATTTGTAATCTTTAGACCACCTTAAAAAGACTTACCATCAGCAAATGCTAAATGTAATATAACATGTTTCCTTACAAAATAAAACTTCTAACATTTTAATAACGAATAATGTAGATTCTCATCGCTTTTTAGACTTGCGAGTAGATCGATAAATATAATAATAAAATAATACTGATTACCAGAAACAACCCTGTAAGACGGACTTCATATTTACGGACTCCTTTCGAAAACTTTAGGATCGCATTACAGTATCGTATAAGGTTTCTAAGCATTTCAGGTGTTTTTAGACAATTATTACTGGTATTTGCAAGCATAATTACATCAAAATGCTTGTTTTCATATTGCTCTGCACTGATATCTGAATTAAACTCTCGTGGCTCATGCTCACATGCTAATCATTATTATATTAGGCCATTGTTAGCTAAACGTGCAACTCGAAAACCAAATCAGCTAATAATTTATGGCACTGACAAATATCAACAGTGAGAAAAAAAATTCGAAGTAGAGACACAAAAGACAAAAGTATATAATTTTTCTATTTTACACAGTCCAATGGTAGATAGGGCATGAATAAAAAGCAGATGCTCAATAAGTTCGATAAATTTTGGTCTGATAACAAGGAATGACCCTTGTACGAAAATGCACGTGTAAGCATCTATTCAGTGAACGAAAGAACTTCGAAGCCTTTCAAAATTCCATTTTCTCTAATGTGCAGCGAGTCGTTTTCGATAGCTGTTAGGGATTCACCAAGAGCTGATGTCAGCAGATATACAGAGAATTTTCGGCTATCCTAATTCAATACGATTCATAATGAAAATCCGCTTAATCCCTTGATTACGCCCATCTGAGCTGATTTACTAATATTTCCCCAAATCTTGAAGTGCCTGTGAAGAAGATGACGATTTAATAAAGCAAGCTGTAATAATTTAATGTAGATTATTTTGTAAGAAAATAATTATTTGTGTAATTTTTCTGTATTAAATAAGGCACGAAAATGGCGAGGGCTTTTATTTCTTACATTTTTCTAATTTAACACTATCCAAACATGAAAAACTTTAAAGTAAGATGGACACCGTAACGGAAAACACGAGGATTCCTTCCAAGATAGTGCATTTAAATTGTAACAAGTAAAAGGATTGAATAATAATAATTATTAACTGGAGATACGTCTCCAAGCATAGGTAATGATTTTTCAGTTGAAAAATGGAAGGAAAAATTCTGCGACCCGGATTCGAACCAGGAACCTCGACTATCATGGGCTTTCAACCGTGACAACTTAGTTGTGGTGTCTGCGATAGCCCAATTGGTAGAGGCATCGGCCATGATAGTCGAGGTTCCTGGTTCGAATCCGGGTCGCAGAATTTTTCCTTCCATTTTTCAACGGAAAAGTAAAAGGATTCTCTCAGGAGAAAAAATGAATGTATATGTGACTGAATTCATTATCCTTTATATCTGCATTTTTCAAAAAAATAATCTAAAACGTGTACTAATAATTTTGTTACTATTTTATTAAATACAAAAATTAAATTTTAAAACCCATTGGCTTTCTAAAAGGTGGAAGAAAAAGTCGGATTTTTTTAAGCTTTCTTCTCAATGAAAATCAATCTAATGTTAAATTCAATAGCACAGAGTAATTTTATAATTCATAAAATTATTTTTCTTCTAAACTAAGATGATTTGTAAAAAAATTACTAAATTTATCCTCTGGCACAGTCTTTGATTATACAACTAATAGAAGAGTTAAACAAAATTTTGCACAAATATGAATCCGATAACCTAAAAATTCCCTTATCACGTACGACGTTTGAATGACATATTTGGAAGTTTATTTACAATACATGCATAGTAACAAAAAAGGCAATTTATAGTGTCCCTGAATTGTCTGTACAAACTTTGGGAGATGTTTCCTGGAAGGAGAAAGAACAAAAATTATCCAGTGAACATACCTGCGTAAATGCATACTTTCTTGAGGGTCCCCCCCCCCCCCGCTTCCAGCATCGAAACCGTATAAAATTCTAAAACGCCAATGAAATGGCCAATTTTCTGCTGTATCCTCAGGAAATTCTCCTTATCGGTTCAGCAATTGTCAACAAGCAGATTTGGATTCCGATTGCCCTAGTAACGCTTCACTATTTTCAAAATGTCATAATCGTTCACTGCTTCTACATTTGATAAATAGAAATCCAGATAGAATCCAAAAAATTGATTTTCAAAGATCAAAAAGTGAGTTTTTTGCCAAACGACTGAATTCAGACGGAAATCAAATTTTTTGGTAGATTTACGATCAAAAAAGTGAGTTTTTTTTCACAGATATTCTAATACAGAGTGCCCATATGAAACTCCTTGAGTTCAAATGTTAATTGTAAGGAAACTATTAGTACTAGATATTTGCGGTTTGTGGTGTCAAGAAGAGCAACTCCAAAAGTTTTATTCAGCTCTCGTGACGCTTTACGAATTGATTTTTTTTACTGAAGATTATTGATTTCGTCCACAGTTTTCTCAGACGTGCATTTCTTGCCCGAGCTAGGCTGTCGATAACACTTCCCGTGGCTAAAAAACATATCAAACCATTTCTTAATTGTCTTCACTTTTGTCTCGTTGCTCCTATTCGTACGTTCGTCTGAAATTCTTTTGGACGGTAACCGGTAGTTTCGTTTCAGCCTACCATACCATGCACTGAGCTCTCACTTGTGCTGTTGTCATCTTTGCTAATTAGTTAAATAAAAATCTGCAAGAATATAAAACTTTTGGAGTTGCTCTTCATGACACCGCAAACCGCAAATCTTCATGGTTTTCTAAGATTTAAGTAGCTGATCCCTCTATTTGTTACTGTACTCAGTCCAAAGAACTTTTGACAGGGCGTGTCCAATTAAATTTCCAATTTTGCGCAAACGCCCCGAGCTCTGGAAGAACAAAGACTGGTTGCTCCATCATGGCAACGCGCCCGCACACACCTCGCTCGTTATAAAGGAATTCCTGGCAAAAAACAACATGGCAACGGTCCCCTATTCTCCTGACTTAGCCTCCTGCGACTTCTACCTCTTCCCTGAAATGAAAGGGTGAAGTTTTGACTCCATTGAAGATATCAAAGTGGAATCGCAACCGTCTTGAACACCCTAGAGCATTCGGACTTCCAGGAGTGCTTCCAAACCTGGTGACAGCGGAAATTATTGTAAGGTACGTTTTTTTTTTTTATTTTTACAAGAAAATTATCGGAAATTTTGGGTAGCTCCTCTTAAAACATATTGAAGATGCGGTTTGAAAGAATCCTTTTTCTCCTAAATATTTTAACGTATAACTATTAAAAAGGTTTAACGAGATAAATTTTTTGAATATGCTATATTAGATTATGGAAAAAATTTTGAAATGAAAGCTGCGCTTGACAATCAATCACCTGCTGTGACGGGCTACGCTTGCTTTAACATGCAAACCTGAAGTTTTGAAACGAAGGGTAAAATTAAATTTTTATGTTTCAAAAAAGATAATTGGTTTCATTAAAATATTTAAATCATTCGTGTGTATATCGGCTTCAAATACTAAATTGGAAGTTAACAGAAAAATAATTTCTTCATTTCTTTCTAAAAACATTCTTAAAGAGAAGAAGATATCAGCAAACTTGCCTATTTCATCTTTGTTTAGGGAGAGAAATTTAATAAATACATTTGCATTAATACAATTTTAAGCTATTAAATGCAATTATTTAAAAAATACACCTGTCCTAAATCAATCACCTTTTTGACAAATTTGATATTTTTATCAGCTCCTTATCGATTCTCCTTATTGATTAAATTATCTTACCCAAGCATCTTGCTAATATTGGTATTGAAGCTACACGTTTTTTATATTCGATTCCGAGACGAATTGACATATTTGTTACTAATATGATTATTTATAGAAAAAGTAAGTTTTAAGTAGCTGGCTCATTTTATACATTGTGAATAAAGCCGTATCCCTTGCCTCAAAGACAAATGCTGAAGGTCAAATGTCACAACGTCTGCAGTCTTCGTCCACGACAATAGAAAGAAAATAATTTGGCCCAAAAGGAAGTTTCCCGTCTGTTTTTGGCCTTCGTCTTTTCATACCATCAAAGTCAAAATTGAAAAAGAAAAAAAACAAAGAATAAAAAGGGGGGGGGGGTAGTTGAAGGGTGGGTAAAAAAAAAAAAAAAAAGTCAATAGGTTTTTGTTGTTTCAAAGCAGTAAACCATTTTTTCTATTAAATTTGAGCGCTTACTTGTTTTTTCCCTCTTATTCTCCGATGGCTTTTCTTTTATTTTCACATAAATTAAAGATGGCATAGAATATGCGGATTTTGATGCTCTTCAGCGGAGTTAGATAAAATTCTGCGCATTCCAACGTCATCACTGCACTACAGAATTCGAAGCCAAGTTTGGAGAATGGATCAAAATTGATAGCAAAAAATTTTGAATTTTATGCATAATGAAAACTTGGATTTAAAAAAAAATCTTATCACTTTAAAATGTAAATCATAACTGAAACTATTAAACGTCATTAAAATTATTTTAATTGAAGAGAATTTTCTTTTTTAAATAAGACACTAAAAATAAAGTACCGTAAATGAAGTTGTAAATAGATTCATGTACAGGTAAATCTATTCCCAGAGAACTCCAGTACAGTAATAGAATGGTAATTGCATCAATTTCTTTATTACATTTCCTATCTAAGAAACTGATATAACCACTTGATTTGAAAACCAAAAATCCATTGATCTAGCTAATTAATTAAGCCGAACTTCTGCTTGTTTTTTTTTTCAACATTCCATAGTCGAGCATCCAGGAATCCATTAAAGCGTACTTTTGTTTGTATCTTATTTGTTTGGTTCGTGTCCATTGCATAGACAATAGTGGTACTGAAGAGTGAGGCAGTAGCGCAATAAGGACATTTTTTGAACATTTTTTTATGCAAAAATATTCTCAATAGACTTCAGTATTTTAAGAAAAATTCTTTACAAAGTGTTCTATTTTACACAGCATCATGTATTTTCTTAATCTGTCTTTAAATCAATATAAACCTAGGGCCTGCCTCTACTTTTATATACACATCCGCGTATCTACTATTTATACCTATTTCGATGAATATGCTTTTATTAAGCAAATAAGCATTAGATATGGTTGCAAGGAAGCCGGGGGCTTGGATACCTTGCAACTTCATCTGCTTCGCTGAGCGGGCGAAATCTGGTGAAGCGAATGTGGCATCGATTTGTATAAATTACAATGGGTTTTGGCCTAATAATAATTGTATGTATGGCTAATTTTACGTTTTGAAATCTGTAATTGGCCTTAATTATGTCGTTATTTCTTTATTGAGGTACAATAAAACTTCTTTCAAAAGTCTCTCTTTTAACTCGGAGTCGTCAATTCCATCTGTGCTCTATGGACGGGTAAGATGAACCGCATGCTTTTTATTTTCTCTTCTTTTTTATTTCATTTTCCTTTACTTAAACGTGAAACAAAGCGAAAAGTGATTGGATGCGGTGATCCATTCCAGTCAAGAATGAAATCGCGGTAGCTTATTCGTTTGTTAAAATTACCCTAGTGTACACTATCTGGACACCCCGTACCAGTAAGTTAAACGGTACCCTGCAGACCTCAGTGCCGTGTAGGAACGCCTTTCGCCGCAATGACAGTCGCAACCCTTCGAGGAAGCCTTTCCACCAATTTGCGATACGTGTCGGCGGGAATCTTGCTCCATTCATTCTTTAAATTGGCAAACCGCTCAGTGGTATTCTTTGGGCGGCATGGCCTGCCTGTCAATCGGCGCTCCAATTCGTCCGCCAATGACGGGAGCGAAGAATTCTCCAGAACTGTTTGGTAGGCTTCGGCATTCATGGCTCTGCGAACTGAAATAAGAGGACCATACCACGATAACACCTCCTCCGAATTTTACTGTGACTACGACACAGTCCTGTAAATATCGTTCGCCGGGTATTGCCTTCAATATGAGCGTACGGAGAAGAAGTTGATACTGGTGTCTGATCCAAAAATAAAAATTTTGAGAAAAGCCCTTATCGTTTTGTTTATTTTTGAGAGAAATAAAATTCAACTCACTCTATGGAGATATCTTTCTGAATTTTCGCGACATTTGCTTGGGCTTTTTAAAAGAGTAGCTCTATATATTTGGCTAATAAATAATACAAAAAACATTTTGGTAACGCTTGCTCATGCACAGTTAAACATTATTTAGTAAATCTGCTCATATTTCATCAAATATTTAAGATTTTTATATTCTGATTGCAGGGTGTTGTCTCTACTGTAGTTTGTCAAGTTTCCTGAAAATGGCATTGCATTGGGTTGAAAACCCTGCATGTTATAAACAAAAAACTTGCGAAAACATTTCGATTTTTTAAAGAAACCTTTATATCTCCATGAAAATACGTGCTATTCTCATTCAAATTAATACAGATAACTAAAAGAAGCTTCATAAGCAGATGCTACAACTACAACGCATTTCAAGCATTATTTTTTACAGGGTGATCCCAAATATTGTTTCTTTGGTTCAAATGGTTGGGCCCGTCTCTCTTTACCTGAAATGAATGGTGGCCTTTTTCTTCTAGTCCTTATAGTTTGCAATATAATAAAAACATCCAAAATTAAATATTTACTATTATTACGTTATCATTAACGTCTTTATCGAGTTTTTCTAATTTATTAACTTGCATCACTCCGGTAAAAAAAACGCAGCTGACGAATAAGATAGGCTTGGTTACTGAAAAGTCACCTAACCATAGTAGCTAGAGCAGCAATTAGATCTTCAATGTTTCCAACAAACGAAAATACAGGGTGGGCCAAATAAACAAAAAACAAGAAAAATCGCCACTGAAAATTTCTAAGTCCAATGGAAACGGTCCACAAAAGGGTGAACGATTCTAGAAGGAAGAACGCTACCATTAATTAAGGCAGGCGTTAAAGTTAAATGGAAAGAGTCGATTTCTAGACGAAGGGTACCGAGAGTTCTCGCAAGAAGCGATCAGTCAATAGATATTCAATAAAAGAGACAATGATCTAAAAAGTGTACAATTTGTGTATTATTTAAGATTATGTTCACCTCGTCTAGAAATCGGTATCGTTCTTCCTTCTAGAACCGCTCACCCCTTTGTGGACCGTTTCCATTGGACTTAGAAATTTTCAGTGGCGAGTTTTTTTTGGCCCGCCCTATATATTGATTGTTAAAACAAAGATGGAGACAAGGAATTCGGATTGTTGCTTGATTACTATGGTGAGGTGACTTTTCAGTGCCCAGCCTGTCATATTCGTCGACAGCGGGTTAAAAGATGTGATGCTTAATATTAACGCAATATACGGTATACAAAATTTAATTGCGCAAACGTGGTATGTTAATTATATAAAAATAATAAAAATAAGGCTACTTAAAAAACAAAGAACGGCGAGAAAATTTGTTTAAAAACGAATGAGCAGTAGCGATTAGATTTAAGGGAAAGGAAAGAAAGAATTATAATGATATCTTTCAAGGTCTTCTGGTCTTTATTGACAAGTCGGAGAATTCTTATTGTGAGATATGGTTGGTGGCGCTTTTACTTTTCCCAATTATTGGCTACTAAAGGAAACGCTTCAGAGATTTGGCAAAATTTCCAATAGGAATTTGGCGGACCCGCTCGCTCCTATTTTTATAATGAAGTTGTTGCTAAGAATGGCGGTTTAGTCTTTCTGAGCTTACTTTCTTCTTTACTGCTAAATTCCTTACATTTTAGAACATTGTATTATTTTTTGTAAGCATAAGTTTAATACTTTTTCTTAATATCTGCAAAAAAAATTTATCACTAAATAATTATGAAAAAATTACGAAATTTATATTAGTATTAAATGCTGTAAATGCAAATATCAGTGCTTATATTTTCAAAATGTCATTGTAAACTTTAGGAAACAACAAAATCTTTAATATTAAGATTATATATGTTTATTGTTTATTTTGAAAACCATAATAAATCCATAAAAACGTGGTCTAATTGATTAGATACAGTATTTGACATAAAAAGAAAAACAATGTTCATCCTTTAAATGAATTATCATTTCAAAACTATGGTTTTAAATTGCTTGTTTGGTTCTGGTATAATAGCAAAAGCAAACTGAATCAAATCTTTCGTTAATTCCTTCAAGTGATTCAATTGCATTTGGAGCTCTAAGGATTACTGGTATATGCTGAGATTTTAACCACTCTTGCAGTTTGTGAAATTCACGATGAGGCGGATTATGCTTCAATCGCTTAAAACATCAATATGTTTGCCATTATGAACATTCTATCGTGACAAAATCTGTTGAATGGCTTTTAAATCATGAATAAATGGCCACATAGTAATCAGATCATTAGCAGCTTGTGCAGTTAATGTTCGTGCAATTGAATCGAATATCTATATTAAGTATGTGCGTTGGCTTTACGAGAAGATCTCTATCATTTAGCCCTACTCAAAAATGAGGGAAATAATCCTGCGTTACAATGTTGGTTTCATTTGGTCTTTCACAACATTAAGGAAAATCCCAAAACGAAAGAACAGTTAGTTGCAAGTTGTAAGCATAGGAAAATTTGTCTATCATTCGATCGACCTTTTTAACCTAGAGAAATTAATGAATAAAAAACAGCCAACTTGTCAGAAAACAGTGAAAGACTTTTGCATTTAATATTCTGCAATGATTTCTTCGCTATTGCAATTAGAGTTTCTTTGTGAACATGTGAGGGAAGGGGAGGGGGCGAAAAATTTAGTATATGCACTCTACATTATTATATACCTTTACTTGGGGGTTGATCCACACCTGTAGATCATCTCGATGTTCTTCTTCTACGGATTATTGATGCCTGTATCCCCTTATGTACTACACGTGGCATATTCGAACGGGTGCGGCAGTAAAGCTTCGGCGATGCCTATGTTGTGTATAAAAACGAGGCCATCCGTTCGAAGCACTTCTGTGATGCACACGTTGTCAAACGTCATTGTTTGTTGTTTTTCAGTGAAAGCTCAGTCATCACAGAGTCAAGCCTTTGGCCTTTGCATGAATGGTTGCTGCAACTGAAGCAAGTGTAGTACCATACCGATTAATAAAAAATGTCTGTTTTAGTACCCTCTATCTATCATATTTTTCTATAACACAAGTTCTGTATAGTGGAAATGCCAGTTCTCGCTCTCGTCATTTCTTTTAGAATATTTAGTTTATGTGAAATATATCAAATTAGGTTCTACGGGACAACTTGCAACGCTCCTTGAATAATTTCCATAATTTACGATTTGCTTAAAACTCATAACATCCATTTATATTCAGGGTGGTTATAATTAAAGTGACACCATTTAGACTCTTCTAGCGGCCGTTCTGGTAATCAGATTTTGACGAAACTGTATGTTATACAGACCATGAGGAAGAGAATTTTGCAATAAAAAAAATTAGTTCACATTTTGTCCGCTACTTCAAAATATGGCGCATGAATAATAACAAAAACAAGTTAGCAGCAGAGAAATTTATAAAATCAGAGCATCTGTTCAATGTGCATTCCATTTGTTCAACAAAACGCATTATTGCATGTTCCACAATAGAGCGAAGGGTTTCCTGAGGAATCGCAGTGATATGGCGTGTTATGCTTGCTTTCAATTCAGGGACAGTCCGTATATTTCCTCCATAGACATTATCTTTCAAATATTCCCACAACCAGAAGTCACAAAGTTTTAAGTCCGGTGAACGAGGAGGCCATGCAGTTGGAAAAGTTCTCGAAATCACCCGATCATCTCCAAAATGAGCATGAAGCAGTTCCTTCACTTGTCGTGCAATGTGGGGTGTTGCACCATCTTGCATAAAGACAGTAGTTGTCTAAACATTGTCTTTCTTGTAAAGCAAGAATGACTTTCTGCTGCAGAAGTTCGCAGTAACGAGCACCAGTGATTGAACATATTTTAGTGCCTTGAGGAGTGTTCTCTTCAAAGAAAAAGGGGCCAAGAATGAAATGTGAAGTGAATCAGCACTATACAGTCACGCAATCAGAGTGCAAAAGCTTTTCATGCACAACCATCGGCTTTTCAGTACCCCAGATGCGACACTTTTAAGCATTCACTGCTCCGTCTAGTGTAAAAAGCGCTTCATCTGACCACAAAATGTTCCATGGCCATGCATTATCGACGGCTATTCTAGCCAGAAACTGGCAAGCAAAATCAGTGCGTTTTTCCGGATCTTCATGAAGCAACTTTTGAACCACCTGGATCTTGTATGGATACCACTTTAAAATGGAACGCAAAACTTTTTGTAACGTAGACCATGAAATAGACAAATCACGTGATACGGCTCGAGCACTTGCTGAAGAATATTTGGAACTTAAGCACTCTCCAATACAGCAGCAGCAACGTCTTCCACACTCTCATTTGCAATTAGTTTCCGTCCTCTCCCTGGCAGCACACCCAACTCACCAGTTTCTTCAAATTTCTTAATCATCTTTTTTAAACCATTAATGGACATAGGCCCATTTCGCAAGTTTTTCAAACGTCGATATTCTCTTAGTGCAGCAGAAGCATTATTGCAGTTCTGGTAAAACAACTTCACCAATAAAGCTCGATCCTTTTTAGCTAAAGCCATCGTGAAGAATGATTTTACATTTAATTTCACTGTCATTTTAAAGCTTTTCTAATTTTACATCTCATTTGCATAACGTCTCTGATTGAGTAAAAATTCTCAGATTGTTTCTTACACGACCAACGCCATATTTTGACGTAGCGGTCAAAATGTGAACTAATTTTTTATTACAAAATTCTCTTCACCATGGCCTGTATAACTTATATCTCAAGTTTCGTCAAAATCTGATTACCAGAACGGCCGCTAGAAGGGTCTAAATGGTGTCACTTTAATTATAACCACCCTGTATATCAGTGAACAGTAAAATAAAGAAGATAAGAAAGATACATTTCCCCACTACTAGAAGACTCCACGATCACATATTACAAAAGTTATGTAGACGATAGCCTCATCATGTTGTGATAGAACAACAGCAACGCAGATCCTTGACCTCTTCAATGAATTCCACGACAATTTGTCCTATACAATGGAGGAAGAGAAGAACGGGTCGATCAACTTTCTGGATTTATCCCTTACTAAGAACCACGTCACTAAAAGATTAGAATTCTCAATTTACAGAAAACCCACCGCCACTGATAATATTATTAACTTCGAACCACTCACCACAACATAAGACAATGGCTATCAGGTACTCCTTCCACCTGATTTATCTTACCACATCACTGAAAAGGACAGAGATGAAGAATTATGCCTTACTTATGAGATAGCCAGGAGGAACTCGTTTCCCGACCACGTAATCAGAGCCATTTTCCGAAAAACGAAACGTGTAATTCAAGCTCACCAACAGGCAGAGATCACTGAACCAACCAGATATGCCACATTCACATTCACAGATCCAGAAATAACCAGAGTTACCAACATGTTTAGGAATCATGGACTAAAGATCGCTTTCATAACGACCAACAAGTGCAAGTTCATACTCAACCCAATGCCCAAAACCCTATAAACACATTTACACCGCATGCGGAGTATACTACATAGACCTGTCCGTTTTGTGGAAGCTTCTACGTGGGATCGACTAAAAGATCGTTCAGTGTGAGGTTCAATGAGCACAGGAGGTCGTGGATCAACGGAAACCAGAAGTCAGCCTTTTCCGAACATGTCCTCACCAACAATCACAACTTCGGCCCCATCCAAGACACCATGTCCGTGGTGAAGCTAATCAAATTTCCACGCAAAATCCTCACGTATGAAGCCTTGTCATCAGAAAACACCTCAAGATGGATAGGGGAAAGATACTCAACAACCGATAATTTCGAGAAGAATCCTTTACTCGACATGATCAACAGAATCATACACCCAGAGATGAACAATATCAACGACGAAGAAGACCCAACATAGATTGAATGTTTTCCCACTCTCCTGTTTCAGTTTTTAGGGTTCCGTACGTCCGAATGAATAAACGGAACCCTTATAGGATCACTCCTGTGTCTGTCTGTCAGTCTGTCACAGCCAATTTACTCCGAATCTACTGGACCGATTAACCCTGCACAGGCACACTTACATTTGTGTTACACAAAGAGCATACTGGGGTCTCCTAGACCCCAATCTTTATTTGTGATATAATTTAACATTTGAATGAAATTGTTAACAAATTCAATTTCTATGCAACAAATATATATAAATATAAAATAAACTCGATTTTAAATATATATATATATATATATATATATATATATATATATAAATCATCGTCTGAGCCGTCACCACCAAACACAGCTCGACCAATCTCGTCAGCACCTCTCAAACACCGTGACTTGGAAGCCATTGACGTCTTTCCTTTACTACAGTATTAATAGATAAATAAAAATTCTGAATAAAACTAAACAAAAATCTGAAAAAAAATTCAAAATTAAAAAATACCCTATTACTTCTTCAGAAAAAAATTCACCTTGAAAAGGCACTCTGGGGTCTCATAGACCCCAAACAACCTTCGGATCGCTGCTGCACGAATACTTGAAGAGCAATGATAATGAAAATTTTACAGTGGCACCACAACAGGGCACTATGAATTTGGATGGCGGGAAATTGTGCTCCAATGAAACGTGCAGATTTGACGTCCAATCAAATCTTTGCTGGGGTCTCACAGACCCCAGTGTGTCTGTCCAAGGTTAAGTTGAAATTTGGTACACATATGAATTTCTGTGACCCAAGCAAGGACGTGTAACGCAAATAAATGAATTTCGAATATGGGGATCACTTTTGGGGGGGGGGGGCAAATTGGAAAATTAAAGAAAAAAATTTTGAAAACTGTAACGTATGACATATCAAATGAAAGAGCTTGCTGTGAGTTAATAGTTTTAAAGTTATTTAAGAAAAAAGATGAAAATTGACCATCCCCCCCACCCCCCATCTCCGAAACTACTGAGTTTAAAATTTCGAAAAAATACAGAAAATAATTCTTTACTTATAGATTACAGGAAAGCCTATAAGAAGTCTGTGGTCTTAAAATAATATGGTAAATCTCTCAACATTGTGCTATCTGTATCTTCAGCTATTACTCAAACTGATACTGAAACTGTTTTGTTCAAAACAAAAGTTAGAAATTAAAAAATATACATACAGGGTCTTTATAATTAAAGTTACATTTTGACATGGCCATAAAAACAACTACTGAACCAAAAGTTATAATACTTGGTAATATTATACAAGAGGGCATGGGAAGTTCATACCCACCAAAAAAAAAAAAATTAGTTCAAAAGGTCACCACTAGCATGGAATGGTGCTCTATGCAATATTCGTATACGAAATTAGATACGAAGACACAAGTCTTTAATCGTTACTAAAAATAATTTTAGTCATGTAACTAATTTTAGTAACGATTAAAGACTTGTTAACCTGTGTCTTCGTGTCTAATTTCGTATACGAATATTGCATAGAGCGCCATTACATGCTGGTGGTGACCTTTTGAACTAATTTTTTTTTTTTTGGTGGGTATGAACTTCCCATGCCGTCTTGTATAATATTACCAAGTATTATAGCTTTTGGTCCAGTAGTTTTTTTTATGGCCATGTCAAAATGTAACTTTAATTATAAAGATCCTGTATAATGAACGTAAATACATTAGCAATAAAAGACAAATATAAATGAATGGTTTTTCAATAATTATTCTTATATATAAAATGCTAACTCCTCCTGCTCCATGCCAGTTTCCATAATGCCGAGCAACAATCCAACCTTTATTGTTTCCAACAAACGAAAAAACATCGATTGTTAAATTCCGAATAAATATTGACGTCATAGTTTTTTTACTCGCAGCCGACGTTGGCTACGTTTTTTACTATATCTATTATCATTAAAAAGAATTCGCGCTGGACTAATACAGTAGAAAAATCAAATTAGATCCTAAATAAGTAATATTAGCTATTTTAAAGTATTAAATTAAATTAAATTTTTATTTAAATTTTAATAAAAAAAACAAGTTGAGAATGTGCGGTACTGCATTGCCAGAACGACGTTAATTAAAAATCGTTACTGTATTCGCAAAGTCGGTCGTTCCGTCGTCACTTTTTTCCATTTTTTTTTATTTTGCCTTCACATTCTGATAGAGTATCAAAAATAAGTAAAAGTTTTAACAGGCATATGTGTCCTATCTCTTCGGGAACAGGGTCAAAATGACGGTTAATCAGTTTGATTGAAGGACCAAAATATAATTGATTGATGGTAATTCAATACGTCCATCCAGGGCCTGTATGGCTAGAAGGCCAACGAGTTGGATCCCTGGATGGACCTGGATTAACGACTGCTCTAAGATGGTCGCAGCAGCCGGGGGGGGGGGGGTGATCATATTTTACTGGTGGTCGCCCATCCAGTGACTAGCCGTGCCTGGTGTTGCTTAACTTCCCTGAAGTTGTGTGCTCAGTGGAAGCCCACCAGGCCACGGCCTCCCCCTTATAATGAAATGAATAATAGTGATCGGCATTAATGTATATAAAAAATGAATAGTGTAAATTTTTTATCTAATTTTACACTATTGATATTTTATCTAATCTAATGATGTTGACTATGTAACTCGGAAATTACTCGTTGGAATTCGATAAAATTTTAACCGTATACAAAAATCTATGCACCTTATTATTCTCCCAAACTTCATTATGCTATGTGTTACAAAACCTGAGTTATTAACTTTTGTTCTTAGTGGCGGTATTTTTTTTGTGTGTTCATATCTCGGTTATCGTTCAAATTCAAACCCATGTTCATATGAACTTTTTTGCTTAGAATCATCCATACTACCTCCTCTAAAAGTTTGTGACAGGGTTTCAGATATACACCCTGTATAGTAATCGTGCAAAATATTCCCAAAACGGTCTGCCGAGAAAAATTATAGCAATAAGAGATAAAAACGCCAAAAAAGCAGGAAAAAAAACGAGCACAACATGCCAGTTTCACTGAAGACCAAAGTTTACATTTAACATTTGTAGGTATTCTTCTGTGTTAGGTTAATCACTGTAAAATTGATAGTAATGAATTTGTAACATTGTGAAAGTCTCGCTTTCATAGTGACAGCGACTTTTTTACTTTTCACAGTCCTGTCACAGACGATTTTTTAAAAATAAAATTGAATTTACAGTTAGCACTGTTGTGGCATCTCTCGCACGACGGGTTTTCGAATAAGATCATAAGCAAGTAAAATAGTTAACATTATTTATCGGATGCTCGGATCGGTACGCAAACTTTGTCAGACGCAAACTGTGGTGATCCGTAATAACAACACGAACTAGGGAAGAAAGCCAAACTCTCTTTTTTCAAATATATCTTTCTCCCCATTCTCATCGCAGGTAATAAGATTAAAGAATGCGATCGCGCGTGCTAGCGGCAGAAATAAGAATCCTGAGAGGCGTGGTAGGTGTTACCTTACTACATTGACTGCACAGCAGCACAAGAAAGGTTTAGGCGTTGAGCCGCTACTTCACCGCACTCAGAGTTCTTTGTTGCTTTGGTATGGACACTTGATGCTACAAACAGGTGATAGTAGGCAGTTATTTTTTCCATGCCGGTGGTTTTGTAAGATACCAAGGGGCCTCCTAGAACCAGGTGGGTAGACAACATGGAAAATCTGAGTTCGTGTCGCTTGGGGACACGCGCCTGATAGCGGAATATCACGAGCGCTCCTGTACCCGCGACCCTAAACGATAAGCAGTTTTGAAAAATAAATAAGAACATATTCTTCAGCTATTTTGACAATATCGCTTTCATTATTGACAGCAATTTTTATTATTATTGGCAGTCGGGTCAATTACCGATCTTGTCACAGACGATATTTCTTCATTAAAATCGAATTTTCAGATTGACCTACTGTGATACCCGTCATCAAGTAGGGAGCATAAAAATTGGCAAAACTGCAGTATTTACATAATGTTAAAGTGCATGTAAAATAATGATCTTACAACATGCAAACTCGGTGAATGGATTCATTATAAACTTAGGTAGGGCAGGTATATCGCATTGAAGCCATATAACTAACGCAAGGTTGTTGCATAGTTAATTTACGGATAATATGAGCAATGGAGCAGCAGAATAGAAACACACTCCGAGTTCTTTGGGAAAGTGGCATCAGAAATAGACAGGAAGCCAGTGAAAGATTAGGTATACCTTTGAGAACATGTTACCGAATAATGAAGAAATTGGATTCAGGAGAAGACGTCGAACGCAAAGCTAGATCAGGTAGACCCAAGATACTAGAGGCTAATGATCGACGCCGTATTGCACAGTTGGCCGTTCACCATCCACAGATTTAGTAAATGTGCTCTTGCCAAACATGGCCCAACAGATTTCAATGACTGGAAACGTCTGTTAGAAGAAATGTGGGACAATACGTCGTTTGATCTGTTGAATTCGTTTTTCGATGGCATGCTCGGCAGATTGCAGGAGTGTTTGCAAAAACAAGGAAGGAAGATCAAGAAATGGTTTTGTAGCACACATTATTATCAAATGTTGCCGGTACATAATGATACCTTACTTGTATGGATGTCATGTTTCCTTATATTAAAACGCTTGTTTTAGTTTTTGCCAAGTTTTATGCTTCCTACTTTACGACGGGCTTTAATACTAGTTTTTTATAAAAAGTTAAAATCGTAATATTTTTCTACAAAAATAAAAATGCCACTAGATGGCGATATCCACTGCAGGAAAAAGAAATCCATCTAAAGTGTTTCTTTCCCCGCGCGAAGTATAGGCATCGTTTTCATCTTTTCTGTCGTAGTAAGGTTTATGTATTGTGTTCAGTTATTGTATAATTATCTATTGATAGTGGTAGGTATGTTGAGGAAGATGTGGAGGAGTTTAATTCCTTACCTAGAGTAGTTCATGGGCATGAAAACCGAAGTGTTTATGAGATGATAATAGACTAATTAGGCCAGAGAGCTTTGCCTGTTGACCCGAATTCTAATTTTCTTCAGGTTTTATTTATAGATAGTCCAGGAGGTGTGCATTATGAATGCCTCTAATTCAAAGCATTTGGGTTCAATTCTTAACCGTATATAAATCACCAAAATGCCTTCCGAAAATTGCCGTAAAATGCATTAAGAATGGTATCAGTGAACACGAAAAGATTATTATCGCAGGAAACATCAATATTAACTTTAAGGACAAATCAAAAAATGAAATGTCAAAATACTTTCTATCACTCGGTTTTAGTCCCCTTCTATGATTATGATCCACGTATTCAAGAATGTACGACAAGACAGAATTCAGCAATAGACAATATATTCAGCAATCCGGTACAATACATATACTTTTTTAGGTTACCACAAACAAATTTGGGTCAGATTTTTTAAAAAAATGGTAGATAATATATTCATCGACGGAACGAGTTTGACTCGCACTTGTCCATTTATTTGTTTATGTAGTTTATCTTTCCTTATTATTCTTTTATATTTCGATGTTTTTATTTATTTTCCTTGGCTATTATATCAGCCCATTTCTTTATTTTCGATATATTAATTTTTCCAATTTTCCTTGGCTATTACATTAGCTTATGTTATTGTCACGGAATTTTAATAATATTAATAATTTCGGTGACATAGTTGATCGTTTTCGCTCTAGAGTGTTTTATAATTCGGAGCGAAAACGGAATCGACGTCGTCATCATCCTGCACAACATCATAACGCAGGAGCCAATGAGGGAGGAGCGACGCTCTCGAGTGCGGGCTCGAAGCGAGAGCACGGTGAGAGAGACAGAAGGAGTTTGGCGACAACCGATGGACGTTGGAGGATAAGGAATCTCCTGGCCACGAACGACACGAGGCATCGGGACGGCTTGGTGACCGATTCGCCGAAGGAGAGGGTTCGTTCTCAAGCGACTGCAACGGAGACGGCTACGGAGACGACGTGCGCTTCGTCGTGTGTTACACTGCCGTGCGGAGAAGCTCGTTTGGCGGAGAATTATTCCGACGCAGAATACGAGAGCCCGCAACGTGAAGGGCGCATGTCGCCGGTGCTCAGCTTGCTTCTACGTTCACCGAGTGTCTCAGCCGCCGACCGTGGATTCGGCCTGGTGAGTGTATCTTTTATTGTTGGCTGTGCGGCCGTATTAGTAAAAAGAGCCTTCCCCGAG
>JAHWFO010061024.1:4011475-4058917 GCA_023313115.1 Rhysida immarginata
AACTATTCATGTTTATCTTTGACTGATACTTATTGCGTTTTTGTGAAATGTTTTCATATCTATTTTTGCAAAGGGAGCCCATTCGACTCCTCTTTAACTTTTGCTATTTTTATTTCATTTATAATAAACTTTATCTTTATTTTACTCTAAATTGTGCGCTGTTGCATGTCATTTAAATTCCACTGCGCTACTCCAAATCTTAGCTTAAATACATGTGACAGTTATCCTTACTCATTGTTCTTTGTACACCAATCATGGGATTTTTCAACACAATATTGTTCTTCTTAATAATACAACCGATCATGTATATATTTCCTTTTATGTATCCAACCTGCCAAATTTGACTGTAAGTTCACCAATCTGAGTGCGTCGCTGCCTCCTGACTGGTAGACACCACTATATATACGAGTATTGCATCCATTGCCAATCTCTAGTCGATATTTGCTCCTGAAGATGAGATGCTTCTCGATACGTGTTGAGCACCTAATAAAGACGCTACCATATCGCTAATACCAGACCTGCTCGTTTTTCTTATTTCATCATCCAGCAATATAGACTAGCTATGCAACAATTAGCAAAATAAATGTTTGCCCAGTCATAGGGATGCTACGGAAATCATGGGATATATATTTAATCTTTGATGATACAATATATACAATGCGATTCAAAAGCCCACGGTTCAAAATAATTACAAGAGCTGCTGACATTTGACGGCAAAACGTAAAAAAATTTTGTAATATCTAACCGAGACGACTACCCGAAACGTGAACAATTCTTCTTCATTCGCTAGGAAAATGTGCGAGGAACATGTGAAATTATGGATTTCATTAAATGCGACTCCCCGATCCTGTTTGATGAATTCATCGACAAAACGCCGCAAATCATCCGTAATGACAAGCTGGCGCCTGGTTTGTTCATTATCATGGACGTACTCTTTTCCTGCATGATGATGTTTCGACACCATCGCCGCACTGTTGATTCATCCATATCACCGTAAACGTCTATGATTTCACGATGAATTTCACATGGTCGTGCATCTTTTTGCGTTCAGAAATCGAATCTGATCTCATTTCATATGGAGTGGTTTTCAATTTTCATTTTTTAGAAACACTAATTTTAATCACGTACGGAAACAACACATATACCCTAAACGCGATAAAATTCATACTATGAATTAGCTGGATTCAATGCCTTGCGCAACGGATATTACTTTTTCAAAGAAACTGGTACATAGCCTTAAAAAATAGGGAATTCTCAAAATCAGTGTACTTCCTCCCGAGAGTAAAGCTTAAAAATAATGAAATAAACTTTTATCTCCAATTTTCATTCACATCCGGCTTAGCAAGTTTTTAAGAGCTTAAGTTTATCGAAAAGAAAATAGTTATATTTAATGATTTCCAAGGAAGGAATGCACTGTTTTGGTTCATGTACTCAGCGTATGTTAGAAAATACATACAAACGAACATAGAACCTCCTCCTTTTTGAAGTCGGTTAAAAATACTCATATGTAATCACTGGATCATTTCTGATGGTGTTAACAGTCGTCATTTTTGGACGTGTGATGTGATGCTGAAACAAAATGATAGGGTCCAATGTTGCCGTCGATCACTTGGATGTCGGTTGGGCAATTCTTGAAGGTAAATTTCGGATGAACTTGAAGTAACGATGATGTTTAAAGATTTGGACCGGACAGCAGTATCAACTTCTCCTTTCGCTGATATGAAGTCAATATGCCAGCGTAAAGAGAAGTTGGTACTTGTGTCCGGTCCAAAAATAAAAATTTGGAGAAAACCGCTTATCGTTTTGTTTATTTTTGAGAGCAACTGAAATTCAAGTCATTCTAGTGACGATATCTTTCTGAATTTCTACGATATTTACTTAGCTTTTTTAAAAGAGTACTCTATACATTTGGGTAATAAATTATGCAAAAGACATTTTGGTAACGCTTGCACATGCACAGTTAAACATTATTTAGTAAAAAATGCTCATATTTCATCAAATATTTAATATTTTTATATTTTGATTGAAGGGTGTTGTCTCTACTGTCGTTTGTCATGTTTTCTGAAAATGGCATTTCATTGTGGATTGAAAACCCTCACTTTAAATTTTTTTAAAGAAACCTTTATACATGTATCTCCATGTATATACGTGCTATTCTGATAAAATGAACACATAAGTAAAAGAAGCCTCTTAAGCATATGCTACGACTACAACGCATTTCAAGCATTATATTTTTACAAACATTATATTTTTCGTTCAATTTGTTGCTGGTCTGCTATCGTCCAATAATTTTGCCTCCTTCCGCAAGCTGATTCATTTTTGATTCCTTCCATACTGTATTTAAATATGATAATATAAGTAGTATAAAGCCAAAAACTGCGAACAAATGTTTGTAACAACAGTGTAATATAATGATCTGTAATATAATGAACCACAATTCCACAAGAAAAATATAATGATCTGTGATTACTGGCTTGATCGGAGGTCCTGAATTTTCGGGATATCCTATCGAATGTCGAATTTGATCTTGCGGAAAATGCAAAAGTCTATCGAGATGATTTTGATATATCTAAGTAGTAAACAATCTTAAAGTTAATCGAGACTATCCACCTTGTTGTGGATCAAGAGTTAAATTAAGAGATCCAGAGATCAGTTTAATGTTTGATTTAAAATCACACTCATCTACTCGATATTTATAATGCCTGGTATCAGTAAATTGTTTGCGATTTATGTAATTGGCCAGTTTAAGCATCAAGTTATCTTTCAACATAAAATCTAATAGCTTGTCCTCTTAAATATGGTGGCAGCACTATGAGGAGAAAAAGTAAAAGTCAAATAAATTCGAAATCCTTTGAGATAAAGGAAAACTGATTGAATATCAGCAATCAGCATGAAATTTTACATCAGATCAATCAAATTGCGATGCTGATAATCTCCGCGCGCATTTTCATTGTCTCCCTTGTTAATATGATAATTTCAATAAATCACAAGTGCTTGTTGATAATTTATATTCTTTTATCGTCTCGAAATATCTCTGATCTCGTTGCACTTGTTAAAGGGCAAATGGCCCCAGCAAAATGAAAAAAATTAATGACATTTGGCATCATTGTGAATGAGGCAATCCAGACTTCCTTTTAATCTTTACTTCCAAATTTAATATTGTGTTAACTCTCTCATCGTTTCAACTTTATTGCTTTTTTATTTGCTGCGCAGCCTTTAAAGTTTCATTAAACTACTTTTGTTTGCTTTCTGCGTATGTCCTTAAAAATTACACAATCGCCAGTTTTGTTGTTGATGTTATTTTTATTTTGTAGTCCTTTTCCCTGATGACATCAGGTCTATGACCCGCCGTCAAACACTACATAGTCGCCATAACGCATCAGCTGGTTCTATTCGCCAGAGCATGCAACTGCTCTTTTAAGCAAATTACTTCGCCCAAATCACTTGCTCGTGTAGTAATTAAGACGGTGATAGTCTGTCAGAAGAATTTTTCCTTACAACATGGGTCATAGAGCAGCATTGTTCTAATTAGATGTCAGTTTTTTTAACACGTCATTCAGCAGATGTTTCCCTTTAATACGTTATGCTTCTAGTTTATGTTTCTGCAGTATGACTGAATGTCATAGTTTTTAGTACACCTAATAAACAGACCTTGATACACCGATTAAACGGGCACGTACAATTTGCTCTCTTTTGAAGTTGATAAGGTTGGCCATCATCACAATAATAATGACATAACAGATCTAATGGAATAGTCAAAATACATATGAAATCTCAATATCTCGAGGAACTTGCATATGATATCCTGTTTAACCTCCTTGTTGCTTGTCCTTTTGCAATTTCATTAAAGTAAATGCACTCTTTTGTGAGTGTAGTGCAAGATATATTGATCCAGTAATCGAAAAGTCGAGCACCCCTTAATGAAACTACCTTTTTCTATTGGCAGAAACGATCACTGCTCTCCTTCCTTACTATACATGTAGAAAATGAGAATGTTTCCCTCTCCCTACCTGTACAATCTTCTAACCAGCATGTGCTTTTCCTGAAGATTTGTGGATCCGCCCTCATTGTCAATAAATTACAACCGCCTTTTATCCAGACCGAATTTATCTAACGGAACATTCTGATGTAATCATTTTACAATGAATGAATTATTCTTCAGTTTATCTTTAAACCAACTTCATATTGCACAGTCTATTTGAAAATGTAAGCGAATAAGGACACTTAAAATATTTAATTAAAAATAATTTACATCTCCTTTTAATTTTCGTCTGCTCCTTGGGCTCATATCTCTTCAGCTACTTACATTTGTTTGTACATAAGCTTCTACGAAGAATTGTTAAAATGAAATTCGCAACTGTTTTGGCGTCTGAGAGTTTTCATTATTTCTCACAAGGGAACGTTTAGAATGTGTAAGCGCATTGCAAAAGCGGACCTATTGCATGCATTCGTATAAACTTGCAATAAGCCACAGGCAACGGAGAATTTCAAAAATTATAAAAAAAGAGCTCAAATGTTAGTTTATCTGTTGTTACAGCTTCATACCGGGTCTTTGCAGAAAATATGTAGATCAGATAGTAAGCAATGATACAGACAATACGAAGAATCACAATATGCACATTTGAAAAAAAAGCATATCCAATTACACTAAGAGATGATCACGACGCCAAAATTTTACATCATGAATTACCATAACCACATCGCTGGTGAATGTCACCATATGCCCTGAAAGTAAACGTCACGCGGCTGCACTTCACCAGTTCATTTTTACGGAGTTATACGTTTATGAACGTCTATTCCTTAAGGTATCGTTGAGTCACAGAGGTAGCAGAAGGGGCGGTCATAATGTTCGTACAATTGGATAGAAGCATTATCGTACGGCAATCAAATTTGGTGGAGTCACTAATCCCTCTCCAAACAGACTCCCGACAAAATCATATACTTCTGCCATCGATATTTTTTCAACCGTGAATGCCGTAAATGTAGAACCCGTCGTCTGCTCGGAAAACCAATCCTTAAAGCAGAAATAATCTCATCATCGCTGTTAAATCGCCTCCCACAAAGGGGGACCTTATTTCAACAGCGTTTGCTCTATCGTGAACAGTTTGAATACGAGAAAATCTAGCTTATCACCGCATAAACTTTATACGTTTCCTCTCGTTGCACATTATGATTGGCAATTTTATTAAGTACAACGTATTAGCGCGGGACTGGAATTTCCAATACTCTCTAATACGCCGCTATTAAAGTGTAATCATTTTGTTTCAATTTTAAAAATATAATATCTACGAGGGTTGGGGCAAAAGTCATGGCAACCATTTTTTTTCTTGAAGATACCAGTCCGGTTGGAAAATGTGACATATACAGATGAAAGGACAAGGTTTTAACTACACGTGTGGAGAATGAATAGCACTGAAATATCGTAACACACTAATTTATTACGGTAGTATACAGGGCAATGTGGCCTTCACGGTTGCTCATCACTGGTTGACACACGTCCTTGCTGAAACTTTCCTACCCACCGTGCTACTGTACGGTATGGTAGGGCATTATTTCCAAGGGCTTCCACTAATTCACTGTGACATTCCATCGCATTTCTCCTTCGGAGAACGGCTATTTTGATGTAAGCGCGCTGCTCAACACGGGTTACTTCCATCTCGCACGACACTCACCAACTGACTGATTTCACAGCCCTCGCTGCGCTATTACCAGCTATCACAGAGCCATCTGTTGTTCTGCATACACACTATGCCTGCAAAACTTCCACACGACACATATACGTTTGTGATCCGTTCACATATCTAAAAGAAAAAAAATAGTTGCCATGACTTATGCCCCAACCCTCGTATATATTAATATTAATAAAATGATGGAAGGCTTGATGCAATTCAAAGCTGAACAACATTTTTCCACAATTCGGTTGTTTTCGCATTCGAACAGTCCATTGAAGTTTATTCTACAAATACTCTGCGGATTTCACTCATAACGAATTAGCATTCAAAAAGAGTATACATAAAAGAATAAAATCTTTAGTGAACAAGTGGCATGTTTCGCCCTTTTTCTTCTTCTGGTTTCCACCGCTCGCCCCTTGTCCAGCAACTCCCAGACTAACAAGGGAAACATCCGAACATGTATCTCACAGTTTCACACCAAATTGAAATATGTTACTCACCTAAAGCTACTATTGATGCTTGCATTAATAAGGAATCGCAATATTTTGTTTCTTTCAAAATAAACCGCGAAAACGAAAAAATGTGAGTGCACCTAGCCATACAAAGATTTAATAAACATAGGTTGTGTATTTTTGTTTAGTTTGTATATCCCAATATACTTTCCCCTCTTGCAAATTGCATATAAGTTTATTAAAAAATATTTCAGATTGAATCGGTCTAGAATATCGAACTGTCATGGAGTACTTTTGAACTTGTAGGAATTAGACTTGGAATAAATAATTTTATGTGCTCCTCATGGAGTTATTTTCTCGATTTTATTTTTGCTCGATTATCTGGGGGGAGAGCAGGATAAATCACGGTGGCTAGATGGGCTTAATTCTAAAAATTTGTTATCTCCAGTTTGCAATAAATAAATAAATAAATAAATAAATAAAGTATATTTTCTACTGCTTACAGTAATTAAATTTGAAACCTCTACAGTAAGGTGCGTCTCAAAAGTTTAAAGAAACATGTTTTTGTTCAAAAGAAAAAAGACTATTGAAGGTACATACGAATGCTTTAATTATTAGCTGTACAAAGCACTTAAAAGAAACTCCTGAAAATATTATTCACGAAAACATAATAGAAATAAAAATATTCAACAAAATGGAATTTTGCGTGTCTCAAAAGTTTAAAGAACTACTCTCAGATGCTGAATGGAGATGTCCAATATGTAAATTTGCGAGTGACAGGGTATTAATCTGTTGCACAGTTAGTAATTTTTTTTAAAGAAAGCTTTTCTTCCACTCATAATTGACCTCCGACAATGCCTCGCCAATCTCAACCGATGAAGTGGCTGGAATTTGACGATTGAAAGCCAACGGACTATCTGTTGCTGATATTGTGACAATTACTGGAAGATCTACAGCAGGGGTTTATAATGTCTTGAAGAGGAGTTCATCGTTCCACCAAAAACCACGATCTGGTCGTCCCAAAGCTACCTCAACTCACGATAACAGACGCAATGTACGATTGGCAGCCACACAAAACCTTTCTATTCGCCAGATACAAAACGTGACTGGGTTAAACATATCGAAAGACACTGTACACCGGCGAATAATTGCGAGTGGGCATGTTGTCTACAAAAAAATGATGAACAAACCACCTCTGATTGTCAAGCACATTCAAGACAGGCTACGTTGGGCATAAGAACACATGGACTGGAAAGACGAATGGATGTCGGTGTTGTTCAGTGAAGAAAAAAAGTGGAACTTGTATGGTCCTGATGGGTGGGCATCATACTGGCGCGACCTACGACAGGAACCGAAGACCTTTTACTCAAGACAACAAGGAGGTGGTTCTGTCATGGTTTGCGGCGGCTTCGCATTCAACGGTACCACCAATTTGGTTTTCATCAGTGGAAGAGAAAATTCGATGACATACCAAGAAACCCTTACATAGTATCTGTTGCCCGTCTGTGATCATTTGTGTGGCCCCGAATTCGTGTTCCAGCAGGATAACGCCAGCATTCATACTTCACGATCAACAATGGAGTGGTTCAAAAAACAAAATATTCACGTTATGACGTGGCCCCCAAAAAGCACAGACTTGAACCCCATAGAGAATCTATGGGGAATCATGTCTCGTGCAGTTTATGCCGGCGGACATCAATTTTCTTCGACTGATGAATTGAAAAGAGCAATTGAAGATGCATGGTACAATGTAAGACCAGAAACATTGTTCAACCTCATAAACGCAATGCCGAACAGAGTATTTGAAACTATCAAGGCAAATGGTCGTTCAATTTAAGTCATTGTATACTTCATGCAATATTTTTCAGTCGTTCTTTAAACTTTTGAGACACGCAAAATTCCATTTTGTTGAATATTTTTATTTCTATTACGTTTTCGTGAATAATATTTTCAGCAGTTTCTTTTAAGTGCTTTGTACAGCTAGTAATTAAAGTATTTGTATGTACCTTCAATAGTCTTTTTTTCTTTTGAACAAAAACATGTTTCTTTAAACTTTTGAGACGCACCTTATTTGCAGTCAATTCTCTTTAACCGCGAAAGTTCAGTTCCTAGATAAGCTTGCTATAACGGAAACCATAGTTACTGAAGCGGATTATCCTCACTATACAGTTTCATCAACCGATTACTGGTGAATTTCAGTAACATGTTCGTAAATTTACCTTTTAGCCTTTTATTAGTAGTGCCCACAACATTTTTTTCCATGTGCTAAGCCGCATTTCCATTTATTTCTCATCACGAATTAGTGGAATCACTTCAGCATTTTCGCGTTCTTTTGGGAAATTTAATGACGATTGAATCATTTACTCTGCATAGTCTACCAAAACATTCTAGCAAATTTCTAGGAGAAATCAAAATAAACACACGAATCTTATCCATTAAATTCATCACGTTGCGATTAAGAGCACTTTTTAAATAATTTTTGTTAACATTTCGTTAGTTTGGAAGCGTCGGTCAGAAGATATCAATTCGCAAACAGAATCCCATAGAAGGTCTGAGATGGTACTCTGTTTAAGATATTTTGCAGCTCTAGGAAAAATGGAAACTGCTGCCGAGTAATTGGTCTATTTGCTAATAGACAACTACAATTGCATAGCACACAGACACAAATTTGCGAACCAATGTGCTAAAGAAAGATGCTCATGCATCCAACACACATTGTTTGAAGATACAACCAAAATATTCGAGCCCTACTAGCGATTTCTATAATGGGTGTTCAAAAAGTCTGTTACCAGTCTCAATATCTCAATAACTAATGGGGATTTACTGATTTCGAAAAAAATTATATCATCAAATCATGTGTGGGCTTTTAAAAATGATCTTAATTTTGACCTTTAATTTCAACTGGAAAGTTGTACAGCACCATAAAATTAGTCTAAATCATTTATCTGATTTGATTTTGCAACCACGGTTACCTAATAAAAATGATTTTGTAACAATAGGAATGTAAAGCCTCAGAAAACACCAATAGGTAATTACAAAAGTAAATGTCCAATATTTTGACCATCAGATACTACACACAATTCTGCAAGATGATTAATGCACAGTTGTCATTGTTGTAGTGGTTATTGTTGCACATGAAATTGTAATTCTTTGGTGATGATCAGCTAAACTTACTGGTAGTGTTTCATAAACTGTAATTTTTACATGACCCCAAAAGAAGTCGTCTAGAGATGTTAAGTCTGATGAGCGGGGTGGCCATGTGACTGGTCCACCTCTTCCAATTAATTTATCTGGAAACATCAAGTTTAAACATTCACGTGTTGCCATTGAAAAATTTGTAGGTGCACCATCCTGCTGAAACCAAAGTTCACAACGTTCTCTTAATGGAATCTCTTCAATAAACTCTTGCACAACGTTGTTTAGAATAAGACTCGATAATGCTGGCCAGTGAGATTTCTACCGTAAAACACTGGACCAATAACTTGATTGTTGTACATGCCATACAAAAACATTTGTCCTCCAATTCACTTGGTGAGCAGTTTGTCTTAACCAATGAGGATTTTCATTGGCCTAGAAATGTAAGTTATGTTTATTAAAAACACCATTACGTGCAAATTGTGACTCATCTGACCACATAATCTTCTTAGTGAATTGTGGATCATCATCCATTTGACAAAGAAGCCAGTTACAGTACTCTGAACGTATTTCATAGCCACATGATGACAGTGAACATGAAATGGATGAAATTTATGATCATGAAGCACATTCCACAGTGAGCCGGAACTGCAACCAATATCATCAGCAATGGAACGTATGCTGGTATATGGATTAGAAGCAACTCCAGCAAGAACCACTGTGGCAGTGTCCTCATATGTTGCTGTTTTTGGTCGTCCCTGTCTTGCATGTTGTTGAACACTACCTGTGTTCTGAAAACGTGCAATAATTTTTCCAAAGGCTTGTCTTGGAGGATGGCGGCGATTTGGATATCTTTTAGTATACATTGGGGTTGCAAATACAACATCTTATTGACTTGCACTATAACAATATACCATGTCAATCATTTCATTTTGAGGGCACTTTGCCACCTTTTGAATATTACCATTCAGACACTGATCCGGATTAATGCTGCTTAACCTGAAATCAAATGAAATACGCATTAGAATCAGCAAAGTTGATGATTAAAAATTGTCATCACAAGATTATGTTATATTAGGTAATCATTGTTGCAAAATCAATTCGGATAAATGATTTAGACTAATTTTAGGGTGCTGTACAACTTTCCAATTAATTTTTTTCTATCGCATATGGTTTTCATTATGCATTTGACCTTGAAATTAAATGTGAAGAGTCAAAATTAAGATCATTATTTAAAAAGCCCACACCTAATTTGATAGGAGATACTTTTATTCGAAATCTGCAAATTCCCATTAGCTATTGCGATATTGTGACTAGTGACAGACTTTAGAACACTTTGTATGCTCAAAAGTTTGATCTGAAGTTGATAAAGATTTGTCTACTTCCAGAAATGAACTAGCAGTCGTCAATGAAGACAAAATTTCTTGGATTTAATCACTTGCGTACCTATTTGAGCGGTTCGATATTCACAATGAGATTATCGACTGGCTACAACAAATTCCTTGATCCAAGTGATCTACCTTTGAATTCACTATCTCTTCGGTCACTCTCAATGATAACTTCAGGAAGTAAGCAGAATTGTTTAAGCTACAATTATAAGAGTTACTTCATCGATAAAAAGGACAATGTCGTTAGAAAAATATCAGGTGAAATTCTAAATTCATTCAAATAAACGAATTCAATCTTGTTATTAATTAGCTCTATGTTACATGTATTTTTAATCAATAAATTAGTAAAATTACAGAAAGTTTATTTAATGCTACTTTTACGAAAACTTTCAGAAACGTGTCTCACATAATTTTGTGAACGAAAGAGGAAGCGACCACAACATTTTGTGAAATTTTTATAACGCTGAAAAGCTTTGTGGTTATTTCCTTTAATAGCAGGATAAGAAATTGCATCATGATAGCTTACGAAATGCTCGAACGTATTTTGGCTCTCTGAAAACATCAACTACGCAAAATTTAATGTTGTGGTTGCTTTTCTAAAGCCACAAAGCGTTCTGGTCATTTTTTCTCTCAAGGAGCGATCTCGGTCCTTGTGATCTTTCGAAATTTACATTTGTACTATTTACAAATAAATATTGATACATATGCAAACGCATTACATATGAAATGATTTAATAATAACCATTTTAAAAATTAATCTCGTCAATACCGCTGAAATTTTTTCGGCACGTTAAAGAGTTGTTTACAGAAACGCAGCTTTTAGAAGCTTTACGTGGAAATTTTGTTTGCTTACAAAAGCTTGCCGTATCATAAAAATAATTTTAACCAGTAGTTAGAAGCCGTATCATAACTATTTTACAGATTAATTTTTCTAAGTATTAAAGGGATTTAGTATCAAAGATTCGTTCTATGCGTTAACTGAAACGCCCACTTTACTTTAAAACGCTAGTATATTGTTGTTCACACATTTTTAGTTTACCAAGGGTATAGAGATTTTTACAGTAAATTTTATATCATATACCTCAAAATAAAAAGTTTATGATCTATCTTTTTCCTAAAGTTTGAAAAATATTTTCGTTTTTTTCTTCCCGATGAATTCCTGACTCATTTAAGAGAGGGCGCAGCGATATTAAATACTGGTTTCTCCTCTCCCATTTCACGAATCGGTTTCTCACCAGATGCAAAACATCAACACCCACCGACCGTTAATATCAAAGAACGAAACCTATTTTGGGGCGCAGCAATTCCCCGAAGTGGAGATTTAAGTCACCATCAAACCTTTAATTGCTTTTTACGAAATAAGATGTTTTAAATGGGGATCCGAACTATTTTAAGAACAACACCACTCCCCTCCCAACATTGTATGATAGAAAGTCAGTGAGTCAGTAAACGACATTAGAATTTAATAAAAATCGCATTTACGCGAAAGGAACGGCCTTCACTAGCCGACAATAATTCAATTATAAACTTAAAAGTTTCGCAAAGATTTTAAATTAAGATGCATGTTTACGGAACGTGAAAAATATCATTTCTAACAAGTTCTGCGTTCCAAATGGCGAAGTTGTGACGAAAATAGATTCAAAGTAGTTCGTAAACTATTAAATCTCGACAACTTTTTGTAACAATTAGTGATTGTAATGATAAAGTTTATTTAAATATTGCGTTATCAAATTACAGTTGTTTACTCTCATTGGCCGCTTATGATTGTTAAAGTTACTCAATATTTAATTATAATACCGACTGTTTGGTGATGTTGTTCTTGCTTAATCCATTTATAGAAATTTGGAAAATAGTTCCGACTAAATTTACGACAGATATAATGTGATTAAATATAATAACGATGACATGCATAATCGTATTTTAAAAACTGCTTTGGAAAGAAATTCATCTAAATGTCACGTTTTTAAATGGAAAATTTGCAAAGATATAGAGGGCGGACCACATAATACGAGCACCGGTGAAACGCCATGAAATCTTTATTAGTAGTGGGTTGTCCGAATTACTGCTTGCATCTGACGTGGAAGGGATAAATAAAGGTCATGTATTCTAGGAATAGGCATCGATTCTTCGTGCAGAGCGGCCTGTAGTTCAGAAACCGTGGTTGGAGGTGGAAATCAAGCAGGCACTTTTCTCTTAAAAAAAATACCACACAAAGGTACAAGATCAAGAAACTGAGGAGGTCAGACAAGATGCTCCACTTCATCCTCGTGATCATCAAATCCTGCTTGGAACTTTAGCAGTGTGAATTAATTCTAGTGAGAATAGGGGCCTTGTCTTCTTAGAATGCACAAGGTGGTTCGCCAAAATATACTGTCTGAGCTCAGAATGGGCATGATCGCCCATTACAATAGGATGTCGCTATTACCTGGAGCTGAATCAACACCTCCTAGAGAGAAGGCCTGATAACGGAAAAGTCTTACATTGTTATATGGTAGTAATGCAGTTAAATGTATCTTCGGATGAAGATGTAACAATGTATGACGTTTTCGCGCTCAGGCCTTATCTTTAGGAGGCGTTGTCCGTAGCCGACAAGAAGGACAAGCCTGAGCACTCAAAAGTCAACTGGCCACAGTAGTCTGAGTAACTATCCAAGTTTCGTTGTTTCCAATAAACGAAAAAATGCTGATTATTAAAATCCAAGATGGAGACAATGAAAGTTGGATTGTTGCTCAGACTACTATGGTCAGATGACTTTTGAGTGCCCAGGCAGCACCTCCTAGACAGTAGGCCTGATAACGGAAACGTCATACATTGTTACATCATCATTAGTGGACCAAATGTAGAGCTTATTATTGGTAGAAATAAGATTAACAATGGTCGACTAAGAAATTAAGCCTCCCGAGGAAGGTATAGGAAAGTAGCGGGAGTCCTGAGTTCATCTATTTTTTTATTCCTTCATCTGCACTTTTTAACCCCCCATTTTTTAAAATCAAAAATTGATTTTCTCGAACCTTGTATTTAGAAAATATAAAAGAATCCTATCTTCTTCCCTTTCTCATCATTTTCGATCGAATGATATATGACACTCCATATGTTGCCATAGTTCTAAAGACCAAGTAATTGCCACCCCCATAACTCCGACCTTATTGGGACAATTTGGCCCAAACTTTACAGTTATGTTGAACTTGCTTAGAGGAACCTGCATACCGAATTTCATTCCTTTATATGTATAAATACGCGTAGACCTTTTGGTCCCCTCTAATTTCCGCCCCCGAAACTCCGACCCCAATGGGCCAATCAAAACCAAACTAAATAGTGAAGGTGCACATGCCCATAGATAGCTATATTCAGAATTTCAACCTTCTACCTCAAAAAATGCGGAAATTATGAAGATGACGGACGGACAGACAGACGGACATCGTGAAAACAATAAGTAGCTCCATTCTTCCGCTACTTAATAATGTATGACGTTTCCGTTATCAGGTCTTCTGTCTAAGTAGTGTTGGCTGAATGGGATTTTTGCCAACTTAAAAAAATTGTGACATAGTTGTTTGCTTTTTTCAATGAGGATTTTTTCGATTGTTCAGTGAAGCAGCATCAACAATGACTGTAAGATTTTCGCGCGGGAATACAATGTATCTTTCATTCTTAATACCGAGAGATGGCGCTGGCTGTATTTTAAATTGTGCTATGTTTAATTGTTTGCATAACTCTACAACCCGAACGGGCACACACAGAGAGGGCACACGCTGCTGGACAGTCTCTCCAAATATATGAAAATTGTTCTTCATAATCTATAGATAGCAAAGACATTTTTCTTCATTAAAATGTAATGTCCATTCTTGATAGCATGGATTTCACATTTGAAAAAT
Source organism: Rhysida immarginata (assembly GCA_023313115.1). Classification (NCBI taxonomy): domain Eukaryota; kingdom Metazoa; phylum Arthropoda; class Chilopoda; order Scolopendromorpha; family Scolopendridae; genus Rhysida; species Rhysida immarginata. The sequence goes on from JAHWFO010061024.1 coordinate 4,025,995, forward strand.
AAAAACATGTAACGGAACATAAAATTATATGACGAGCACCTATCTCCGAAATTAATGGACGCGCCTAAATTGGAACGATTAACGGGCTGTGTGCTCCCATTAAACCGTCCAAGTTGCGTCGTGATATGTGGTATAGGACCCGAGTGAAATCTGTCAATTTTCATACTGTTATGGCAACCAGATTATCTTTAACCATTACTTGGAATTTTAATTATTCGAAATGGTTTTCAACAGCGGCAAATAGAAAAGTCCAAGAACTGAATATATAAGCTTTTCGAAATATGCGAATTTAATAAGTTACAGTTTCTATTCACTTATACAAATATACCATTTGAAATACCAATATGATTAGAGATCGCTGAACGATAAAGCAAACATAGTAAATGGAGGATGTGGTGAAAAATAATATCCGATCCTTAATAATACGACTTTTCACAGCGAAAAAGTGCAAAAATATTTTCATACGGGGTCTGCTAGTTACTAATAAACAACGGAAATTTATTTTTATTTCCAAATTTTATTCAAAGATACGTCATTGATTTTATTGATCAACGCAGCACAATTATTGAGTGAATGAGTTATTGAGGCTCGACAAAGCAATTATCACGTGCGCATGCCCATATGTCAACAATCTTTAAAAGATGAACAGAAAGTAAGTGTGTATTCATTCTTGACGAATGGATTGTTATATGACATCCCATTATCTTAGATCGGCCTCGGTGGCTCAGCGGTTTGCGTGATCGCCTCTGATGCCCGAGTACGCGGGTTCGATCCCGGCCGAGGACGACGAGGATTTTTCAGGGGGAAATCCTGAGATCACGCACTTCCTTCGGAAGGGAAGTAAAGCCGTTGGTCCCGTGTAGTCGTTTGCCGGCTGCACGTTAAAGAACCCTTGCGAGGCAAAATTTGCGGCCCCTATAACGCCGTCCCGAAATGACCATAGCAGTTGAAAAGGACGTTAATACCAAACAAACCAAACCAAACCAAACCATTATCTTAGTAATTTTTTACGATCACTGTTTTAGCACGTGAATTCGACTTAAAGGAGTTCACGAAAAAGCCTGAAAGTTGATTCAGCTAAGATCTTGGCCTGTATGGTTATATTTCTGTTAATTTGAAAAAGTTAATCAGATTTCAAGTTATCGTGCAAACGGCGGACGGCCGGATCAACGTACAGACCCAGCGTGCATTCTTATAAGTAGCTTTTTGCTAAAGCTCCTAATAAGTATTTTTTTTTACTCGGGACCATCGGTTTTGCTTCGCTTCTTGAACAGATGTGGCCATAGAATTTTCTTTCAAAAAATTCCTGCGATCCTCCGATCTCGAATGTTAACTAAATCCATGTTGTTAAGTTTGTCTTTAATAAAAAGAAAACGTGAGAATTAGATGAGAGTCCGCAATCGATAAAAAATAAAATTGATATAAGATCAGTTAAAAAGCTTGGATAACTTTAAGCTATACAATTCAAATAAAATGAAACATACAAAAAATTGCTGCATAATTTATATTCCATAGATACGTAGAAGTTAATCTCTAGAACAATGAATTTTAATTGCCTGCAATTAAAAGAGCAATTCTGGATTTCCTATTCAAATGAGATTAAATCATTTAGATGAAAATTAAGCATCGAGAAACAATAATTTTCATTTTATCTGTGTAGTAATTAAGACTGTTATGGCAGACGAAGAATTTATCCAACCCTTCTACGAGCAATTAACGTTGAGTGGTTACCTTTAAATTTTAATGGGACAAATCGTAAATTATTTGTCATTCAATTTTATACATATTTCATGATCTTCAGGAAACAGGATAAAAGCCAAACAGGATAGTGCTTTCATTTTCAAGATGTTAATTAATTAGCAAATTAATGAATCTTATAATTCCGATTTATGGTAATATTTTCCGTCGTTCGTTTCAATAATTGAATATTATAACGAGGTAAAAAATTATTTTTTCTTCATGACATTTGGAATCCCAGAAAGAGAAGAGAATTCAACTCAAAATCAAGTTTTTGGTAGTTTTGCACGAAAAAACACACAAAAGTGCTGTTTTCCTTGATTGTTTATCTACTTTGCGGGTGCTTTTTAGCAGCAGAAAGGCGTTTTAGTGGTATCTTATTCAATTATAAGGAAATACGATTATAATAGGCTCTAACAGAAGTAATCTAACAGAAATCTTGCTGGACGCAGCAACTTTTGGGCATGTTTTTTATATAGGGCTATTATAAACAATTCATTCTATTTCAAAATACTATATTTTCTAAAGTTTTACACATATCAAATATAATTGATACATGAAAAGAATCGTAAACTCACCAAGTTTGTATCGTGATACAGTAGTTGGCGCAGCTCCTTTAGAAAATGGTGACGAAGCATGAAAAGAAATGTGCGTTGAAATGTTTTCTGGGGATATGTGAAAGAAAAAGCGCACAAGACCAATGTTGATAACATTGAAACTCTCAAGAACAGAATAATTGAAACAATCGCTGAAATCATCCCCGAAATGCTAGCCCGAACATGGGAGGAAATCGAGTTTCGCTTTGACGTCCTTCGTCATAAATAGGGGGCATATTGAAATTTATTAAGGCACTTTGAGTTTTTCTTTGTGAATAAAAAAACATCACGCTAAAATCTGTAATAGTTTTTGAGTAATCAACATGTATAATACGGGAGATAATTTAGAAACACCCTGTACACATGTTATTGCAGTGCAGCGTACATTCACAAGCGAGTACAAAAAAAAACTCCCCCTGTAAACAAAGCATTTTGGTATCGGCTGCTTAAAGAACCCTTAGATTCCAGGCCTCGCTTGGCCCCCGAGGCCACCTGAGGTAATGTCGTTTGACTTTTTTTCTTTGGGGCTATATTAAAAACGAATTCAATTTCAAATTAGTTAAAATTATGTACAGGTGAAGTATTGAAGAATTGCGTCACAGAAATAAAATATCTAAATATTCCATTCACTTATACAGAATCAATTTTCTTCTCCAAGATTCAAGATCGCATTTCCAATATGCATGTTTTAAAAGCGGCAATCTCGAAAAACGACCGAATTTTGACATGCATGGTTGAAAAATCACTTAACGGTTTGACCTTTTCTACTCGTTTTACGATTATTGCACAGATTTTAAAGAATAAATTTTTTATCAGAAATTACCAGAAAATCGATGTATGGGTGAGAGGGTATAATCAGAGTGGCATTTAGTGATTGTTTTGTTTAATTTTATTCAATCTTTCACTTTGGCAAGTATTAAATAGAAGCGATTTCTTATATTTGTTATTTTACACGTATATATTCCAAAATACGATGTCCAGAAGGTGTTCCATACAAGACTTTTTCTCCAATGTTTTACGAGTTTTATGCTTTTGTTTTCTTTATGCATAGAGTGGATTTCTACTAAGTCGGTGATGCTATACATATTTGTAATTGGAACTTTATCATGGTTGGTTCAAAATTCAATAAGTTTTGGATATGAATTTGTAATATGTCTATAAAATCTTTGAATATGAACCTTGGCACGTAATTGATATATTATTGGATATAGGTGTTACCCAAGGTGATCTAGAACAAGGTGGGGGTCAGTTTGCCGGAAAATTGCCTTACTGCGCAAGCGTATTTTGACGTCACTAGATGACATCGAAACCTATACCCGCTAAATCGAAACCTCAACAGAAACTAAAACATGGCGGCAATGAAAGCAGTCGTGCGATAGCCACACTTGACGACTCGTTCATTTCCTTTCTACTATATATTTTAATTAAATAATAATGCCATTATATGAAGGGACTTACGTAATTTATAATTATTGTAAAATGTACTTACGTATTATCTTTTTAATGTGAACACAGGGTTGATGTTAACTATCAGCACATCGCGCGATAACTGATCATGCGACCAAGGTAAGTGAAATTTACTGAGACCAAATAGAAAAAGGGTTATATATCAGTTCGTTAGAAGGGGAGTGGGTGTCTTTAAAATGTAAAATCATTTACCTTGGTCTCATGTTCACTCATCGCGCAATGTGCGGATAGTTAAGCGAACACAGAGACAAGGACGATAACGTATTTCTCATTATCATTAGGCCTAGTTGTCATTCCTCGTTAAGATTTCGAAATTGATTCGTCGGAACCGTTGGCAGTTAAGAGACAGATGATAATTTCGATATTATTTCTTAATAACTTTATTTATGCAGGCATTAGGAAATTTTAATTTATAAAATAGTACAGTCAGTGACAAAAAAATTAGCACCACCATCATTTTCACTGAAAATCTTTTAATGAAACAAAATTCCAAATGCTCTTTTGGAATACAGACACTTAATATCTTCAGAAACAATCTAACTTCATAAAAATAAATTGAATGTCCACTTATAATTTTTTAAAAAAAATTGTTTTATTCAGGTGATATTTCTGAGTGACAAAAAATTAGCATCAGCTACAAAAAATCCTCTGAATGGTCTTAATATGTGGTGGATTTGCCTTTTTGTGAAATCACCTCAAAGATACGATTAGGCATCTTAGTAATTAATCCTTTAATCAATGAATGATCTAAATTTTCCCAAGCATCAATGATGGCACATCTCAAGTCTGAAGCATTTTTGTACTGACGATTGTTTTCATACACTTTTCGTGATAGCAGCCCCCAAACATTCTCAATGGGATTCAAATCAGGTGACATAGCTGGCCATTGCAGAACAGCGATGTTTTTTTCCTCAAACCACTGTGTTACAACATGTGCTTTGTGGATGGGAGCATTATCTTGCTGAAATACCCAATCATTGGTCCAAAATCAGGGAAAATGTCTTTCAGCATTGACAAATACCCCTTGTGCATTGTTTCGTCCACTGAGAAACTCCAAGTCACAATTCTTCTGGAAACCAATTGCTCCCCAGATCATTACAGATCCACCGCCAAGCTGTCTTCGTGAAAGAACTTGTTTTTCTTTTTGCAAATCGTGAAAATAGTATGAGAATCCATCTGGTCCGTCAAGGTTGAACTTCGTTTCATCTGTGAATATGACATTTTGCCATTCTGAAGTCCAACCTATGTATTTTCTGGCAAACTGAAGTCTGTTTTCTTGATGACGGTTAGTGAGTGGTGGCTTCCTCTTGATGTGCTGTCGCAGAAGATGCGAGCAGTCATGGACTACACGCTGAAAGTTTCGCAGATTTGTGTCGAGCTGCAGTTCATCACGAATTTGTTTTACTGTTTGACTTGAGTTGGATGCAGCTCTGACAACCTGACGAACTGACCTTCCATTGAGGGCACGAGGTCTTTCAGAACCCTTGTAAACTGCATATTCCTGAGGATTTCTCAAATAGTTAGAAATAGCCTTTGGGCTTCTCTTCAAACGACGCCCAATTTCACGAATAGAGATGTTTTCTTGTTTGAAGGCATCAATTTGACCTCTTTCATACTCTGACAGCACTGAACCACGTCCCATCTTGTTGTATGTTTATTAATTAAGTTTTTCAATTGTAGTAATTGCTCTTACTATATGATAAAGTAAATATATCACCCCTACTTGAGTTAAATGAGCCTAGCTTTACGGAGAAACCATTTTTTTGTAGCTGATGCTAATTTTTTGTCACTCAGAAATATCACCTGAGTAAAACAATTTTTTTTAAAAAATTATAAGTGGACATTCAATTTATTTTTATGAAGCTAGATTGTTTCTGAAGATATTAAGTGTCTGTATTCCAAAAGAGCATTTGGAATTTTGTTTCATTAAAAGAATTTCAGTGAAAATGATGGTGGTGCTAATTTTTTGTCACTGACTGTAAGTTTACAAATAAACGTTTCTTCAGAAATCAACGTAAGAGTTTTGTTTTTTTACGTGAAAACGTTTTCTTTTGTGACCAGAATAATGGCTACCACACACGCCGGAAGTAAAGCCATAAGTCATCCAGTGACGTCACAATACGCATGCGCGTTAAGCACTTCTGACAAACTGGACCTACCTGTTATTCTAGATTACCTTGGGTGTTACCTATATTAGTTTCAGTTCGGGATTTTATTATCATTTCGTGACTCAGTGTTCCCTAGTTAGTGTATTAAAAACCAAAAATAGTAGTAGAGGAATGTGGTGGTCATAGGGAAACCAAATGCAGGCAATACTTAAATTTATATCTATTTAGTGTTTATATGAAATTTTTAATGAAGCATTATATTTAAAAAAAAAAATTAAACGGCTCTGTAAGTAATTTCGTCCCAAGTAATCTTAAAGCCACAAAGTGAAAGTAAGAAAAAAGGTTAAATTTATTCTTGAAATCATACGTCATTAAAATTTGAAACTATAAATTTACATCTTTTTTTTCAAGGAAAATAATTTGATTATTACAGGATAGAGTAATTAAAACTGCATGAATCAAAGGTTTTTCGATGAGGATTAATTACTTTAGCTAATATGAATCAATTTCTCCAATGTGTAAGTAAAGATTGAAATAACAGTTTTTGCTTTTTTTTTATTAACTAAGATATCAAAAAATGTATTATTTGTTATTTTTATTATCGTTCTTTCGCATTGTATTAGATGAAACAGGGCAATACAATAAAATCAATGAAAGCATGTCTGTTTTTTCAAAACAGACCATAAGCATCATTATGCTGTAAAAACATAATATGCAATAGCATGATCAATATTCTGTGAGCTGCCGAGAAACAAAAATAGCTAGAACTTAAAAAAATAAGAGTCAAAAGTTTTGCAATATTTGAACAAATGCGAAAGAAATATCACGTGTCTAGAATTATTGAAGCCGCTCACGACATTAATGGAAAAGCTTACAGAGGATTACTATAAATGATTCATTTGATTTCAAAACACTATTTTTAAGTATCATACATACTTATATAACTGATACATAAAAAGAACCGTAAACTCACCAAGTTTTCCTTACACTCTACAAATGTTATATACGTCCCCCTCTGGTCACACCATACACGTCCAAGCGAAAGTCGAGTTCTGTCCATACGTTTTCTAGCATTTACCTGTCAATGGTTATCACAGCAGCACTGATCCGTTCCCAGACTAAAATAACAAGACAAACTGCACGAAAATAACAAGACAAATTGCCAAGACTACTTAATGAATGGGGTTTATGAAGCTTTTGTATAATTACATAAAATTATAATTACAGAAGTAGATAATTACATAAAATGAGGTAAATCACCTACGCGCTTTCATTATAAAGCACTAAAATTTAAAGTGAAATTGTCACCAGTGTTATTGGAAGTGGAAGCACGTAAACAAGCCTCTAAATTATCCCCCAAAGGAAGAAGTCACACGGCGTAAGTCAGATGACATGGGGGGAGCAAATCGAACAGAGCTGCTTCACCCACCACAACACGTTAGCTGGTGCTAGCTCGTGTATTACGATGCAAACTTGGTGAAGTTTAACCTAACCTACGGTTCTTTTCATATATCAATTATATATGCATGCGTGATATAAGGTGATTCAAAAGTTACTGTGCAGTGGCTAGTCGGAAAAGGTGGATTTAATTGTAAAAAATACTAATTATTTAGTTTTGAATCTGTACTATTATATGCGCAAATCGCCCATCATTCTCATAATTAATGAGAAAAGTCGTAACAAAGTAGGTGTATGGGATGGTACTCCCAGCGGAAGATAGTTAAAATATAATGTTTTATTACACTACTGCGCGGTAACTTTTGAATCACCTGTACTTTGGAAACTACAGTGTTTAGAAATCGAATGAATCATTTATAGTGGTACTGTATGTCGTTAATTTTCTTTGTCCCAAAGTCTGTAGTTTGAAAGGTTGATTTATTAGAATTTTTGGCGTCAACTACTAAGGTATTTTGCGCCTTTTACACAAGTTTTATCTGTATGCAGCCCGGAACAAACACAAACATCTATGCTCACGGCGGGATTTGAACCCACGACCAGGCAGACTCGAGAACTAGAAAGCCTACGCCCTATCCCTTTCGGCCATCTGCCCGGCTGTAGTTTGGAAGTCTAAAATATGTACAGCCAAAAACGATTTATTAGGGAAGTTTTTTTTCTACGGTTTTGAACCTAACCATAACCTTGCTGACACAACACGTAGCTTCCGTGGACCACACCACCGCAAACACATGGTCTAAGAAATTTCATTCAGGTTAGAGTAACCTCAATGACCATCCAAGTTCCGTACGATCAGCGGGCCAAGGAATAAGAGGTTCTGCGCCGGCAAAATTGCCAACTAGCACTCAAATCATGAGACATCAGCAGAGCTGAATATTTCACATATCAAAAGCTGTCGCACTGTCCATCATGTTATGATGCGAACTCATGCAAACTGACCACTGGAAGTGTGCAAGATTCTTCAAGAAAATCCGCGCGATGTTCTTTACAACGGCAAGAGAATTATTTACGTGGAGCTAAAGACAGTTACTTTAATCTGTTGTAAAATCTGCACGAAATGATACCTTGGATATGGTGTAATGTTCAGGGGATACTCCAGTAAGAGTTTGTTCCAAACGATATAACCACCTGTACTCTGAATAGCCGAAGCGGATTATGCAGTTTTGAAACAATAATGTCAGTCACTGCTGCTACTGAACAGAAGGTGCGCTTTACTAGAGCAAGACATCGCGAGGTCGCATACAGCTCCAACGAATTAGGAATTTGAGGGAATCAAACTGATGCCTCACCCAGGGTATTGTCTCTAATTTACATCGTTTAATTATTATTCGTTCGGGTTGATGCACTTCTTTCACAATCAGGAAGGACAAGAACTGGTTATCGAAGAACTGACAAAGAGATGGGGAGTGCTACACGATGACCTAAACAATAAAGTTTAGAGAACTTTCATCGTAAAGTTACGAATTAAGTACTACAAAAGTGTTAATATACAATGTCTCAATTTTTCTCTTGTATTTCAGCAAAATTAAAGCCCTTTTATTTAAAATAAAAACGGTTTTCTTTATTATCTGAAAGCATGGTCATAATAATAATATTGGATCGGTGCGAATGAAATGTCCTGAAAATGAGCAACACATTTAGACGAAAATAAAAGAGAATTATAATGTCTTGCCTAGTCAAAATAATTCCCTTGTGAATCGACATATACTGAACGACCAATTTATTAGAGACACCCCGCTAATAGCGTGCTGCGCCTCCTTTGCGGCGAGAACTGCCTGAATACGTGCTGACATGGATTCAAAAAGGTGTTGAAACCGTTGCGGAGGAATAGCAGCCCAGGCTGACATCACCGCGTCCCGTAATTGGTGCAGGTTGGACTGTAGTGTGGGAAGGCGTCGGATGGTTCTTGCCACTTCATCCCATAAATGCTCGATCGGGTTGAGATCGAGCACCCGAGCTGGCCACTGAGCGCGTCATGTTCCTCGAACCAGTCCAAGACCATTCGAGCACGGTGACAGGGAGCATTGTCCTGCTGAAACTCTCCGTCACCACCAGGGAAAACAGTCATCATGAACGGGTGCACCTGATCGGCAACTTTGTTCAGTGTGTTGCATTCAGGGATGTATCTACGGATATTAGAGGACCCAGTGTGTCCCAAGAGAAGACACCCCAGACCAGCACTCTTCCTCTACCCGCCTGTACGGTTGTCTGCTGACAGGATGGGTCCATGGCCTCGTGCTGTCTGCGCCAGATACGCAGTCTGCCGTCCGCATGATGAAGTAGGAACCGCGATTTGTCGGACCAGGCGACCTTCTTCCACTCATCCAGTGTCCACTGGCGATGCCTGCGTGCCCATAGTAGGCGCGCTTTCCTATTCTGCGGTGACAGTGACGGTACCCGTACTAGCCGCCTGTTGTTAAACCAAACTCGGTGCAAGGTGCGCTGCAGCGTGTGCTTCGAAATGGGTTGGGATACTCCCTCATTGAACTGCGCTGCAATTTGTTAGGCTGTTCCCGTCCTGTTGCTGTGGATTATTCGTGCCAGTCGCCGTTGGCCTCGTTCATCCACGGCCCTGTTTCGTCCGGAGTTGTGTTTGTTGGAGGTTGTTTTTTGGCATAACTGCCATTCACGGAGGTTCGCGGTTTGCGAAATGCTCAACTGCGCCCGTCGAGCTCCAACGATCAAGCCTCGTTCAAAGTCGGTCAAATCCTTGGATTTACCCATATTCAGTCCACTTCTCTTGCTGACTGCAACTTGTGATCCAATGCATCCCTTTTGTACACCGCTTCGGCCTGTTCCATTGTTTGGATGTCACTGGGAGGCCGAACCATTTTCCTTAAGTGGTGTCTGTAATAAATTGGTCGTTCAGTGTATAGTCGTCACTGTCATGATCAAGGCCATCATTCCTAAACGAAAAAAAAGCCTTTTGGCTGGGTTCTAAAGAAGTCATCAATCGCAAGGTGAACCTAGTCTGTCATGAACTGTATTCCTCCCAGGAAGTGGTCGAAGCGACGTAACAAATATAGTCTGTAGGTAATAAATCCGGGTAATAGGCAGGATAAGGCAATGGTTCATAGCCCAAATAATTTAGTGATAGCATCGTTTGTTGTCTTAGAGCAGAAAAACATCAAAGCCGTTGTTCTACAACAATTTCTGGTGCTTCTGTCGTAATTCAGCAAAATAGTTTTCTGCATTTGTTAGTTTGACCTCTTGCCAAGATATCCTGATGAATTATCCCGGATGTAAAATACCATACAAGAGCATCATATTCTAGGGGCGTAAGGCTGGATTAAAATGCAGTCTAGAAAGTTGTGACTTGTTTAACCATTGTCCAGATCGTTTACGATTATCATAGATGACCCATTTTTCATCGCAGGTGATATTTCAGTACAGAAGAGGTTCCTCTTTATCCTGGCAAGCACATACATACAGAATTCCAAACACCTGGTCTTGTTGTCAGATTTCAGTTCATGATTTACCCGCATGTCCATTTTTTGACTTTGCCCAACGCTGACAGACGCAGAACAACTGTCGTGTGTTGAACACTTTCGCTGCTGCTAGCTCACGACACGTTTTTCGCGGGTCAGTTTCAGCTGTACTTAACAGAAGATCAATCACCACCGCGTGCCTTGTTTTGCAGGTCCGTATCTTCTCTTCGAATTTCACAAACCACCGGCGAACGGTTCGTCGTTGACTGCGATCTCCCCAAATGCTTTGGTAATGATTTGAGCGTCAATTCTTGCCGAATGACCCCTTTTAAATCCATGCACCGAAGACGAGTCTCAAATCAAGATTCTCCGTGTTTGCAAGCCACGTACGCCCAAACAAGGCAAGCCTGAAACTGTCCTTCACATATCTGCTATCTAAATACCATAGAAAGTACGCACACGCGTGGGTGCCTCCACTCCGCCGTAAGGTGGAGCAATCTCCAATGCTCTATTGCTCAGACATTTCATTCGCACCGATCCAATAATGACCATAATAATCCTGTATCCAAGGAAATTTATTTTTACGTATAATAATAATTCAGTTTTTTTTTTGAAATTCTCAGCATCATGAATTTTTTATAAATGTTCTGTAAAAAGAAATTTTAAACTATTATTTTGTACTAGCAGAGGCACCCGGCGTTGCCCGAGATAATTACAGTTGTAGGTTAAACAGAACAACCTCATGAAGTTAAAAAATAAATTTGTTTTCAGTAATTCTACAATTTCCGTCTATAGACGAAGCAGTTGTTCAGATGTTTCCGATGCCCGGATAACTTTTTGTCATCTCTGCCCAATACTCATTCATTTCTTCGCTGGCATTTCGATAGATATGAATGTGTTGGTTTGAAGAGTTGAGTTCATGTATGTTTTGTTATCAGTTATGTTGTCAACTGTAGCTCGAACGAAGGGACTGCGTCCTCTGTCATCTTTCACTCTTTCTGAATAGTCTGCTAACTCTCCATTATCTCCAGTTAGTGGTCATTATTAAATATTTCCAAGAAAATGTTAACTTCTAAGAAAAGCCCGAACAACAGGAATTCTACGTATTGTTACAAATTCAATTTTGTTTTATAATTCTCTGAGGTGGGATGGAACCATCATTCTTAATGAATCTACTTATATTGCACACTTTGCCCGGGACTTTACTTACCCTCTTGTTGTTCTGTCTCAGATTAAAATATTATCCATCTTCACCCCCAGGGAGCATCAGTGGATACTTTAGACCTATCTTTTAAAATTTCCCTTGCCCTTGACGTAGAAGCTCTTATACCTTTCTGCTCTGTGTTCAGATGTTTCCAATGCCCCAGATAGTTTTTTATCTTTCTGTTGTAAATTTCACTGATCAATACTCGTTCTTTCTCTTTTATTGCCAAACACACAAATTTTCGCCAGTCGTCTGGACGTTTTTAGGGAGCTCAAGGGAGACCCGTGTGATTCCTTAGCCTCCTCGATAAACATTGCCTTATCTGTGTCCTGTCATTGCATAATCATATTGCTCGTTGTTAATAATTTGTTACCTCCTCCCTAAAAGAGGTTAATATGGTTAATTATGTAGTGCCACACCAGTTAAAGTATTAAGTATACAGTGCAACACCAGTTAATGTGTTAAGTATACAGTGCAACACCAGTTAACAATCTTTCAACCCTCCTCCCCCCCCCTCCCCTTAGGGGTTGAATTTCGAAAAACCCCTTCTTAGTGCTCACTTACAATTTGTAAAGAACCTCTGTACAAAATTTCAAGTTTCTAGGCTATATGGTTTGGGCTGTGCGTTGATCACTCACTCACTCACTCACTCACTCAATTTCTTCTTATATACATTCACTCGTATATAATGAATGTATCAGAAAGTATCTTATTAATCATTAATTATTGAAGAATTATTCGGCCAAGACTCTATTCAAAATTATTTTAGACATTCGAACTTTCAATTCAAAATTTGACATTTTTCTTGCATATTATTAGAATTCTTCAACAAGCGAGATGGACTGAAATGTTTCTGGGACAGTTGCAATCGAAAAGCTTAACAGTCCTGAAGTGGCAATCTCCGATTTCCATCAAATTTGGTATATAAGTAGCAGACAATGAGTTTAAGATACAAACAAAATTTTAGCTGTTGCCATCAGCCCGGAGGGGAGTTACAGCCCCCCAAAAATCCTCAAAGCGCGCGAAATTCAAATTGGTTTAAAACAGAATTCATATGACAATTGTGAAATAGGAGTATTACAGTTGGGCGATAGATTAAGACCGACGAGATTTAAGAACAAAAGTGATATTCGCTATGTAAGTGATTTTCTTATCTTATTTCTGAAACTAACAATTATTTTTAAAGTTGTAAGAAGGATCTTTTTATTAGTATACACTATAGAAATGTGACAGCTATAATAAAAAATGGTACTGTGAGTGAATGTTGTTTATGATGAAGTAGCAATAATTAGTAATTGTACCTTTTGTGTCAGAGCTTTTTAAAATATATATTATTATTAAAAGCTTTTATTAACTTTGCTGTGTTAATTTGTTTAGGTCAAATCTTGTAATCAATATTAAACCAACTTTCCGACAAGCTAGGGAGCTGCAATTTGACACACTTATGCAGAATCGATGACAATTTATGATAAAGAAAAAAATTTTCAAATCGGTTCATTGGTTCGTGTTCTAATGGTACTAACTCATTACTACGAATTGATTGTTGTAACAATTGGACATTTCGTTATGGCGAGAGGTAAATGTATCTATTGTTTATTGTTGCAAAATTAAGCTTTATTGTTGCCACTAAATAAAGCATTATAAAAGCTTGGTTTGATAAAACCCTTTTTACATAACTTATTTTATCCCGAATTAATTAGAGCTATTGTACTGATGAATGTAATGATTCAAAGGTATATGTAGAGATAAATTTTTTCTAACCCACTTTTGCTGACAATTACTGGCTCGGTGGCCGAGAGGGTTAAGGCGCAGGTCTTTCCGCTCTCGAAACCAGCGAGTCGCGGGTTCGAATCCCGCCGAGGGCACGGATGTTTGTGTTTGTCTCCTTCATTATCATCCTTTCATCATGCGGAAGGCAACGGGAAACCACCGCGTTATCACTCTTCCCTAGAAAACTGTGAATGGATGGCAAATGTCCACACAGTCACCAGAAGTCGATTTCGACTTGATGGAACTCAACAACAACAACTAGCGAGTCGAATGCTACGAATACCTACGAAACGATATGATAATTGGCGAATGAATATGCGACATTTTCTTGGAGTGGAACGTATGATTAATTCTACCATAAGAATCCCATTTTAAACCAATTTGAATTTCGTGCTTTGAGAATTTTTGAGGGGCTATAACTCCCCTCCGGGCTGATTTCAGCAGCAGCTAAAATTTTGGTTATATGTAAACTCAATGTCTACTACTTATGTCAAAATTTGAGGGAAATCGGAGATGGGCACTTCGGGACTGGTTCATTGTGTATCTATCATGGGCTGTTTTAGATAATTTTTGCCTCTTTTTATTATATTTAGAAACGACAAAGAAAACATCAAAGTTGAGAGGCGTTGTAATTTCTCAGAATCACGAAATTTTTCAAATGTTGTGTGCAAAGAAATTTTAAATTATAATTCTACGATGGTTTCATTGTCAATAAATTTTTCAGTGACTTTTACTAATCTGAATATGCTGATTTCAAAACCGTTTTGCGCTATCACGTAAGGTTTGTTCGCTAAACGACATGCTGGCCGACGATGGTTAACTAGAAAATTCAGTGATTTTTACTAATTTCAACATGCTGATGTCAAATTTAAAAAACATTTTACACTAACATGTTTTCTCGCAAATTCGCATGCTCTTCTTACTCGTTATTTTATGAAAATGGACAGTATTATAGTCGTCACCAACTAACCTTAGAACTCCTTATAGCTCAATCACTCCATTCCGTAAGGTAACAAATACATTCTCTGCTTGCCCAGTTAATAAAAAATAGTTCTAGAATTTATTTATAATTATTTATTTATTAAAAAATTATTTTATTTGCATTTTGGGAATAATCTTTGCGTGATGGATGAAAAACTGAATAACTGAATTCAGTTTCAAAATCAGCAGACCAAAATTATATTAAATCAACTATCAAAATTAAAACAATTTTATAAAAATTAAAATTCGCAAAATAATAATTATTTTTTAGTATTAATTTATCACAACGTATCTTATTAATTAATAATAATTCAGTTTATTGTTAAAAGGCTGTTGATTTTGAATGCCTTGTAGAATGTAAAACTGTTACCCTCGTAAATTAAGTGTTTAAAAAAATTTTTCGTTTAAAAAACTAATTTTAGACTGGTTCGTAAATCCATATTGATAGAACGAAATATATATCTGAGAATTTTTTAGCTTTTCTACCAGTTTCTTTTTTTTGAAACGATATTTTTTTTTGTATTTTTTTTTCCGTCTTCTTTTTTCCTTGGAGAAATTATAAGAGCGTAATGATTCTCAAGGATTAGGAAGATTGCTATAACCCTATTTGTAGTTAACAAAATCGTTCTTCGCTTTACAAATTTATTGGAAACATTTTTTATATGGATAAAGATACTATAATTTATATTTTATCTACACAAAAGCTTCCCGCATAAAGCACAGGACAATGCATGTATCACGCAATCCAGGGTTGTAAAAAGCTTTTTTGGATTGCGTGACACTGGAAACTGCATTTGAATTAAGCATGAACATTTACAGTTAATAACTATCACACTTCTGAATATGTGAGCATTAGCATAAAGCTCATTAAAAGAAGAATCAATTAACTCTGTAAACCGATACCACATTTGCAGAGTTGCCAATTGTCCTAAGTTCATTTAGCCACGCCAAAATCATTAACAACCTTAAAATATATCGATAGTTGGAAAAAAAAATTCAGAAGATACGTGGAAGTGCCCATGTGATGGCCTTATGCCAATGTTTTCCGATCACGATTTAAAGATAAAATCTAATTTGTGTGCTTTGATATCTGGGATTGCGCGAGAAGGTCAAACTCACACCAATCAAGGATTTCTCACATAACAAAGAAATTAAGACGCGCTAGCCAAAGCGTTGTGAAATAGTTTGGGTGGGCATTCTTTCGGTCAAATAAAGAATAATAATCAGAGAAATTGATAACCCAGTGTCGACTGTTCTCGCCAGAATTTATTTAGCCATAATGAAATTGTGTTCTAATTTTAGCGGAAAACAAAGCAGAAAAGCTTCTATAACACCCTTTTTAAGCGCTAAATGGCAATTCCGGTGCAATATAAAAGCAGTTTTGCCTAAAAAAATATTGATAAAGCTTGAATGATCCTCGTACAATTGCGCTTGAGTAAGCATCTCTCGAATTCTTTGTAAAAATTTGTAAGCGATAAATGATTTCCGCTTTTACTCAAGTTTTAAAGCGTTTCAACATTTTCATTATGTTTGTAAACGTTTTGAAATTGTCAATGACATTATTGATTTCTTCTCGATGTCAAGAAACCCATTTCGCTTTGAGGGGAAAGGAAAGCCTTCCATGTAGACATTTTTCAAATCCCTGCCACGGCTTTATTTACAAAATCCCTTCGAATCAGCGGCTAAGGAGGCGGATCAATTATGTTGGGCTATTAAAAATATTGTGCGACAAACGTTTCTTTCTTTCCTTCTTCTATTTTTGTGCCTTACTAAAAGTAATAAGGCCTCAATGAAACGTTGTTTCCTCTTTCCAGCCAGATCAATATCTGCCAAGTAGCAAGCACATCATACCGCCAACCCCTCTCGTAAACAGTAACTGATAAATGGACTTTTCTCAGTTCCACATCTGCCAAATATATACAATGCGTATAATTAAATAGGATTTATATATATTCTAACTTTATTAAATTCGCCAACATCAAGGTCGAATTTCATTCAGCTAAATTAGCTTTCAGAGGGATTCCCATAATTTCTAATTGAGTAAGGTTTATTATATGCCGATTTTTATAAAATGAACTTTTTAATAATAAACTTTAATAATTTTAGAAGATAATTCATTGTAAAATTTGATTACAAACTGTGACGCCCCCAGAGTGTCGAAAGCTGTTAAGCCTCATCTCAATTACACCAATCTAACATAAGGAAGGCTATCACCCCAGGATCTTTTTTCAAAATGTGCAAGGTGTGGGAAATAGATAAGGCAAATGCTAGTTAAAGATAGTACGTTTACTTTACTATTCTCATCAATTACTAATAACAGTTATAATAGTTCATTGGAATAAAATTGACTCAATTTTTAGTCTTGCCAATTAACTGTATCCAGCATATGGTGGTTATTTATATATTTTGTTTAGTATACAACAACTACCATGAGGCATCAAAATTCAAAGAAGACTCATGTGAGTCAGTACCTCCAAGAAGCAAATATAGCAACAAAGTAAATAGCTCCTAACACAACATCTTTAAAATATGTCTTCAAACACAGAGGCTCAGTTATATTAAACAATATGTTCATACCATTTAATTATATGCTCTAAATACACAGAATTAAGAGCTTGAACAAAGTCTGATCGATTAGTGTATTTTTCCTAGCTTAACAGATTACTACAACTAAGGGTAATATGTGCAACGAATTATTATCTAAAGACAGTTATATAAATGGACAGTAGTGCAGTACCTAGCAATGGTAAGGTATATCTCAGTAAGTAAGCCAAAATTAGCAACTATCACTTTACTGACCAACAAATAGTAGTCCAACATATAAAGCAAAAATTCTATTATTATCCTTAGAAGACTCCTAAAATTCTGTCTAATGAAGGAAAAAAATGCCTGTTGCTATACGAGTTCCTTTAACGTGGAAAAGTCAGTCCGCCTAAATATTGCTCGGAAAACAAAAGTTTATAGAATATTTACTCACCCACAAGTTATGTTGAGGAATATACCTGGCCGATCACTACTTTTTACTGCCTGTGGAATTGATTGAAGAATACATGTTTAATGCCTCCATTCGCCATACGGCATTCGATCATCTCCAGAATTGCTACGCTGACCCAATTTATTGACCTGCCGGTTGCCAAAGCCGTGTAATACTCCGGATGACGTGCTCCACCCAAACAGAACAGGATGTCAATCATTGACGCAGCTAATGGATTAGTGGGTCTCATCCAGTGATAAGGTATGTGGCGTCGAAATTCAAAAACTGACCCATACAAGCATTTACTTAAATCAATTCCGGACCTCCAGGAATTGCAATGCTTAAATACACAGCTTTTCCCAATTAGAACCTAGTTAAACCTAGTTTACACGATAACTTGAAAACGAATTAACTTTTTCAATTTCTGTGTTCAGAAATATGAGTATCAAGGTCTTAGCTCAGGTGTATCAACTAATCTAACCTAACCATATCAGGTTTTTCGTGGACCCCTTCAAATCGAATTCACGTGCTAAAAAGTAACCGTAAGGATTACCAATATAAAGGTATATCATTATTGCCATGTCATAACAATCATATAACAAGCGATTCGCCAATATTAAATTGGTATCGTTTCTTTTCTTTTCTTTTTACTTTTGTTTATCCACACTTTCTGTGACTTTTTTTATTTTCTTCTGACTTTTTTACTTAATACACTGTTACTTTCTCTTTATCTTTTAAGCATTGTTGACGTGAGCACTCGCATGCGACGAACGCTTTGTCGACCCACAATTGCTAAATTGGTCATAATCCTAACAATAATAATTGCAAATGTCCCTTAATCATGGGGGAGAAATGAGATAGAGAGCGCATTCACCTGCGTAGTGAAGTACTTTTAGATGCCAAAATCAAGGCGTAATAGCCAACTGCGATTTGGGAAAGGTGAGTGCAAGACGTTGTAGTTTAGCATTTTCAGAAATATTTTTTTCTATTAGAGGAATTCTTGTTGCGAGAAGTGGTATAAGAAAAAAGTGAGGGCTTTGCGCGCACGATCTTATTTCTACTCTATGTTAACCACAGTTCCCTCTAAACTACCCAATAAATTGCACAGAGAAATTTATTTCCCGTGTACTTACGTTCAATTTCCCACTTATAAAATTATCAAAAATGGCCTTTGTTTTGTTTATATTTGTTATTGCCCACAATTAATTTTGGACCGCGAAACTCAAAAAAATTAGAGGGAACTAGGATGGTAAGCTCTTTAAATTAGCGTGAATATTCTTTGAGCATCGACAGATGGCATTCATTTGGGAAGACATAATGGCACTACTATTTTGAGTATACATAACTACTGGAAGTGAGTGCTACTCGTATTTAGTGCATCGAAATAAATTTTATTTTGGACCCGTGATCTTTTTACGGGAGATGCTCGTACATTAATACAGTAATTGTATTTCTGCTTCACAGTTAAAGCTACGTTTTAGAATGTTTACAAGATT
The DNA here is from genome assembly GCA_023313115.1 of Rhysida immarginata. Taxonomy (NCBI): domain Eukaryota; kingdom Metazoa; phylum Arthropoda; class Chilopoda; order Scolopendromorpha; family Scolopendridae; genus Rhysida; species Rhysida immarginata. The sequence goes on from JAHWFO010061024.1 coordinate 4,045,211, forward strand.
TTATTAGAAGCTTTAGCTTAAAGCTACTTACAAGAATGCACGTTTGGTCTGTAGGTTTATCAAGATAACTTGAAAAACAAGATAAGAAGAAAAGGGTTTCTTTATACCAAGCTTTTATACTTACTTACTTACTTTTCAAACCCGCTTATCCGTTAGGGTCGCGGGGGCAGCAGCCCTATGGAGGATCTCCAGCGATCGCGATCTTCCGCCATCAGGCGCATGTCCTCCCTGGTAATATCCAAGCGACTCGAACCCAGATTCTCCAGGTAGTCTAGCCACCTGGTTCTAGGCCGACCCCTTGGTCTCTTACCCACCGGCTTGGAAAATAACAACTGCCTAGGAAGACTAGTTTGCGGCATCCGAATCACGTGGCCATACCAGCGCAACTGAGACCTCTCAATGCGGAGAAGCAGCGGCTCAACACCTAAAGATTCCCTTATTGTATTGCTGTACACTCTATCTAGTAGGGTAACACCTGCAACACCTCTCAGAAATCTCATTTCGGCCGCTTGTACCCGCGATCGCACTCTTTCGGTCATTACCCAAGCCTCATGACCATAGGTGAGAATGGGGACAAAGATGGATTTGAAGACGGAGAGCTTAGCTTTGTTACTCAGCTCGCGTTTCGTTACCACGGATCGCCACAGTTCACGTCTGACACAGCTTGCTGCACCGATCCGAGCATCCAATTCTTTCTCCTGCCGTCCATCACTCGTGAATGCAATCCCGAGATACTTGAATTTCTCCACCTGTCTCAATGAGGCTCCACTAACATGGAGAGCGCACTGAGCAGGCTGTCTTGAAAGGACCAGAACCTCGGTTTTAGCCACACTGATCTTCATCCCAGCTTCTTCACATTTGGCTGCAAGCCGGGATAATGTTTTATTTAGTGGCAACAATAAAGCTTAATTTTGCAACAATATATAATAGATGCATTTAACTCTCGCCATAACGAATTTGTACCAATAAAACACGAACCAGTGAACCGATTTGAAAATTTTTTAATTTAACATAAATTGTCCCTCCTAATTTCTGCATTTTTTGAGGTAGAAGGTTGAAATTTGGAATGTAGCTTGCTATGGCCATATCCACCTCACTATTTAGTTTTGGTTTTGATTGGTGCACTGGGTTTTTAATTACGGGGGTCACAGAGGACAAAAAATCTACGTGGTATTTAGGTACGTAAAGGAGTGAAATTCAGTATACAGAACCCTCTTGGTCAATTTTGCTGTCAATGAAAAAAAGATAAAGAACTGGTCTGGATTAGCAAAATGGTAGCGTTTTTGGAAGCCTACAGGGTAGGTTACGACTTTCTTGTAGTCATTACTGCACTAAAGAAGAAGTGTATTTCCAATAAACGCAACAATTTTGCTAAGCCAGGACCAGTTCTTTACATTTTGTTCATTACAATGGAGTTTAGGCCAAATTTTTCCAGTGGGACGGATTTGTGGGGGGGGGGGGGGGGGCGGCAGTCACTTGTTCATTAGAACCATGGTAACATATGGCATATGATGTCATTCGAACGGAATTGATGAGAAAGAAAAGAAGATAATAGCTCTTTTTCATTTTCTAAATACTACATTCAAGAAAAACAATTTCTTTGATGAAAAACTTGGTGGGGGGGGGGGAGGATTTATAAATGCAGATACGGTGTCCCCCACTTTCGCCCCCTCCACTCTCGCCCCTTAAATTTTTGCCCGTTCCACTTTCGCCCCGGCGCCATTATATGGTAATTTTATCGCCAATATATTTTATCGAGGCCCTGAGGAGAGGCTAAGGCTATACGCAAGTAACTTGAATACAACATAGCCAGGGTTTCAAACTGTGATGGTACTTCAAGCAATGTTTTTCACGAATAATCACCCAATTGTTTTAAGTGGTTTTTAGTGGTAGGCGATTCCCTGAAAAATTGAATCTATTTTAAAAAATATTCAAATTAAATCTGTTTATTGTAATTTATTTCCATGGTTAAAAGAGTGGCAAAATAAACACATAGAAGAAGCCATTCATGAATTTTTTTTAATAACAAACAAATCAAAAAAGTTAGATTGATTGATTATTTGGTATTAAACTTCAGTTTGCTGTCCTTGTGGGGTGGTACTTGTTCAAAAATTTTTGAAAACCGTGGGCCTATAATAATCAGGCTAACGACTATTGTGCAAACCATGGAATTTTAAATGAATGAAACATAAATGATTTAATAAATATTATATATTATATTATGTGTTAATGTACTTATGTTTTGTGTAATAATTATGATGCGAATTATACTAAAAATAACAACTATATTAAATTACTACTAAAATACCGGCAAAAATCAGGGAAATAATAATAAGATAAAAAAATAATAGAACCATCGATGTAATTGTTTTAGTGACTGATGTATTGTATTGTAACAATCTGGTTTGTGATCCTATGGATTCATAATTAAAAATTAATAAGAAGAACGAAATATAGTTAACACATTTAAAAAAAAAATAAAAAAATAAAGAAAAAATCATTTCGTTTTTTATTGTAAATGACGTCTTCATGCCGGGTCAATCATTAAATTATTATTATTATTAAAATTACATTAAGGATTAATAGCACAGCAACAAACATCAATAAGAAAACTAAACCGTATGCTTTTTTTAAACCTTTTATTAATATTTTATTTAAGGTTTGTTGTTGTTGGCCAATGCTGGGCAAAATCCGCCAGTGCAAAAGAAAAAGTACAGAGCCATTGAAACAAGACATCAAAATATTAGAAATCAATTCATCAATGGGACAAAAAGCCTCATTGAATATATTGATGCAGCGAGTCATTTGTTACACATAACAGACGTTTAGGGAAAATGTGTTAATAAATCATCTTTTTCTTGTTTTTGAAAGATTGTTTGCGTTTTTTTTTTATTTTCTAAACCCTATTATTTCTTTTAAAACAATTTAGATTTTAGGAAAGCTTTAATTTAAATCGTTCTTAATTAAAAGGAGAATTTCGTGCGTTAGATTAAGTAAGTATTCTAAATAACTGAATTCTTAGTTTTCTATTTGACTTGTTAACCTCTCTGCAGGGTCTTTTTTTATGAAAGTGGGTCCTAAAAGTATTTTTGCAGGGGGCGAGTGTGGAAGGGGTGAAAATGGAAGGTGCGATAGTGGACGGGGCCAAAGTGGAAGGGGCGAAAGTGGAAGGGGCCAACTTCACGGGGCCAAAATGGGGTAAACCGCAGATACAGGGTAAAAATAGATGACCGCAGGGCTTCCACTACTTACCTATATCCTCCTCGGGGGAAATTAAATTCTTATTATTTATTCTATGTAAAAGGTGCCCCAAAAATAACTTTCTCATATTAAGAGCTGATAACAATTTTATTAATGAACAGATTATAATGATATGATAATATATTTATCTTGGCATAATGCGGAAATGTTTCCAATCATAAAATATGCAAATTAGTTTAAATACTTTTTTGGCCGTTAGAGTGTGTAGCTATTGGTTATGAGGGTTTTTAAAAAGCAGGGTTTATCTTACCAGACCAACAATTCCCTGTGACCTGAAAGATTACATCAGAAGAGAGATAGCTCAGATCTCACAGTCCATGTTACAGTCTGCCATTTTCAATATATATATCGATAATGGCTTAAATTTGGTGACAGAAGAGAAAGGTAGCCATATCCAGCAGGTTATCCAATGAAAAATATAAATCTCTTATTTGCATATTTTTTGATTAGAAACATTTCCGCATTATGCCACTATCATTTTAATCTGTTCATTAATAAAACCCTTATCAAGTCTCAAAGTGAGTAAATTATTTTTGAGCCACCCTGAATCGTGTTGTAATCACGACATAGTAAATAAATTTTGTACGTTTTGTTGCCGCACCAATTTTTTTTTATAATAATACAAGTTGCTTTATAATTTCAGGTCGTCCTTACAAACCGGTTGTTATTTGCAGATATTAGTATTGTATTCTACTTAATTTTTCCGATCACAAATTTCCTGATTCTTAACCTGGACTTGATTTTTTTCAAAAATTATATGTTTACTCCTACAAAATAAAATTGGAAATCAGAAATTTTCTCTAAGCCGAATCCTTTCGGATTTTATTAGGTTGGATTAAGAAGATTGTATGTATTTCTTTTATATATAGTTTATCTATAATTTACAAAGGTAAAAAACTACTGATAATACAATAACTGATAATTTGTCTATCTGGCAAAAAAATAAACGATAATGTAGCAAATTGATATTATTCGCCATAAAGTCAGGCTTAAATTGGGAGGCATTGAATAGCCTATGTGTTTATAATAAAAGAAACAAAAAATTTAGGCAAACTCTTAAAAATATTACGAATTTAAAAATGAATAAGAAATCTCCATTACATTCCAACATTGCTGTTTCATTTTCATGATGAAAGCGACATGTTGAGGGCCCCATTTCGTTGGTGCGTTAATCTGCGGTAAAACTCTCTTCATTATTTCTAGTAATTTTAATCTCTGCAGATTGTTCTCGATATTATCCAGATAAAGCTGCCCGAAAATAGAAACCAAATAACAGCGAAGAGAAGTTCCCCCCTTTAATAATTGGCGTTTCTTCATATTACGAATTCCAGTTTACAGACGCTACGTGATGGATTCACCGATTACATTACAGGTATTTTTTTAAATCTTCAATTATCTTCTGAAAGTTTATAATTCCCATTTCTTTTGAAAAACAAAGCTTTCGAGGGCATCTACTCTTCATCCATCGATCGCGCTATTTTCATCGCGTTTATTAACTTTCGAGGTCTTTTACCTGACTCACATTAGCCACACGAAATGGTGGGGGAGGAGGGAGACATCCATTTATAAATTGCATTTTCTTTTTTAAGTGGGACTCGAAAGTAATATCCTGGCAGAGACCTCTGTAGTTTGCATATATGATTTTTTGAGTTACTAGATGTTAATCGAACGTTGTTTACCTTACATTTTTCATTTTGTTGAATATTAAACGTTCTTTACTGTGAGAATGCCTTTTTTTTACTGTGTGAATATCATCAGCTGGTTTTTGTATTAACTTAGAAAACAAAAACGTTAAAAATGTTTTGAAAAAATATGTTAAATGTTAGAAGTGCAGGTTGGCTAAAACGTGAATTTCATCACAACTGTTACAGAAGACTGATAGTATTCTACGGGCATGTTAGTACAACGTAGGAAAAAAACTTCTTGGTCTCTAAATATTACGATCTCTAAGAACTTAAGAATTTCAAAGTACAATGCTCAACACTGACATGAATATCTTTTTGATGAGCCGTAAAGAACTTACTTATATTTGCAGAAATTTATGTAGGAAAGAAATCCAATGACTAATTTTAATCAATGGTTTTCATGATCATCATTTTAGCACTTACCCTTATAAGTTTTGGAATAAATTAAAGAGTGTTCTTGATTATGTTAATTTACTTATGCATATAACAATGTTTATATGAAAATTTACCTATAAATAAAGAAATTCATTAGCAATTTCTTCTCTTTGTTTGCGAATATTCCTGAATATTGAATTTATTCCGTAGTTTGGATTGCAATTTTAACGTACGACGCTATTCTCCATTTCCAATTGGAAACGTGTTCATTAATGAAAGTTTTATTAACTCGGTTAATTAGATGTACAGATATTTCAGGAGTTTCCAGCAAAAGCGGTCATTAACGTCATGGGATCATTTCACTCATTTCCAAATTTAAAGCGTGAAGAGTTAATGCAGATATGGAGTCTAAATTTCAATATTTTTATAAGTTTCTAGACAAATCATTATTTTTCTTGAACATTTTACCTAGAGGCGATGCAATTTCTAAGGTCCCCTAATTTATTTTGAAAAAAGTACTAACTCTAGAAAAATGAAACTGTTAGTAAATAAGAAGGAAAAAAAATATATGAAAGATATGAAACACCGATGGAAAAAAAATAAACCTATTCGAAGGCTTAGGGTAAGACTGAGGACAAATCATAAAATTTACCTAACAATATAGATTATGAGATTTAAAGATAGAACTGGGGTAAATGGCTAGAATTATTCTCATTGGTTGAGCACAAAAGAAAGAGTCAATTAGAAAAACAAGAGAAACAAATGAAAAACACAAGAGAAAATTCTAGAAACTGGAACAGGAAGACTAAAACTTAAAGGTAAACTCCACGGAAAAAAACGACTTTATTTTATTTTTTTTTGCATCATAACATTAATCTAGGTTAATAGAATATTAATCATTCAACATTTTTCGATTTTTCCTATTATTTTATTAAGAAAAATGCCTCGGAAAATTGAAAATTTGCGTGGGATCTTTCATTCCTTCTCCACAGAACACGGCGGAACAAGCTGCCATTTCCTGCCGCGAGAACCTCGGAGAATTTCGTTGCCGAGATTCTAGTCGCTCAGAACAATTCTGCATATCGTAAGATTTTGCTAACCTGTTTTATGTCAGAATGCCTTCAATTTGTTCTCTGTTTGGATGTGTAAATAGACAGTCGGATAGAAATTTCACATTTCATAGATTTCCAGAATCAGAATCGATTAAAAAATAGGTTTTGAAAGCGAGGGAACTGGTATCCAAACAGCATCGTGTACTCATTTTGAAGCGTCTTGCTTTGTCTACGCATCCGCCGTTTAAAATTCATTATCAATTCAAACAAGAAATTCGCTGAAACTAGATCACGTATAAGGTGGAACTAGATGCTCTTCCAACTCTAAACGGGCCTGGCGTTCTTCAAGAACAACGACCGCAACAGCACTCGTTAAACGCCGAAGGAATGAGGAGGTAAGCCTATCTGCTGTGTAAGGCACACGCCGCCCTAATGTGCACACGCCGATGCAGCAAGCAGAAGATCCCGTTTCATGGTTTAATGCATAGGGCTGTATATCGCAGAAGTTGCAGTAGCATTTAATTCTACTAACGGCCCTTATATAACGCTGTCATTGTTATCAAAATCGCAGTCGTCACTACCGGTCTTGTTTCATATTCATAGTCCATTGCGATGTCTAACTGATAACTAACCGAAAGCGTCCAATGTGTGATGTCACGAATTCGAAACTCCTTCGTACTTCTCGGTAACTTGTGACGAAACAGTTGCCGAACTGTCTATCGCAGGGGGAGGGAAAAAATGAAAGTTTTTTTTATAAATTTTATCAATTTTGAGTATGAATTGAAATTTTTTATGCATGCTACGTTGTTATTGAGACTTTCATCTTTCATTTTAAACAAAGTTGTTTTGGATGTGGAGTTTATCTTTAAGATTCAATAAATCAAACAGAACAGAATCTGGGATTGGCCCTTTGTCAGCATTTAGTAACTTTATTAGGATTATAAAAACAGAAACTTGTGTCGAAGACAATACCTTCATTCTCAGCCGTGTTGGAATAGTTGTTACTTCTGAACATAGTCACCTCTAGATCAGTGTTTCTTAAAGGATGCGCCTGGACGCAGAGGCGAAGCGTAAGTTGCCAACGCCCGGGATAAATAAGGAGGAACTTATGTCTAAACAATACCAGTGCCAGCTAGCGAATCCGTTTTCAGGATTTTTTTTTATTATTAGTACGTTCGATATTATTATTATTTTTCTTTAAATATATTACGCCTCTTAAGGCTTTTGGGTCCGGAGCAACTGTCACTTTGGTCTTCCTCACGCTATTCCACTCCATGGCGCCTTGGCGCGCGCCAAGAGATTTCTGGCTGCGCCCCGCGGCTGTTGGCCACTGCTAGAAACCTTCGACCATTTTCCAAAGATTTTTACAACAGTTATAGCAAGGGATTTTTAGCACTTAACAATATCAAAGGTAAAGGATATAAAAAAATTAATATACCGATAAAGAAATGATCACGTATTCCACAACAATGAAAATAAAATTACTAAGACACGTCTAACTCACAGTTCACATAAAATTAATATATCCAATACGTATAAAAGCTATGTAATTTCTTCAGTATTATTTTCGACTCTATTTATTTTTGTATTTTTATATGTATTAAAGTGTGACGTTAAATTAATGATATTCTACAAATGTGAGGGTCACGCGAAAAGGGACTTGAAGAGAGAATAATAGATTCCGGATAAGCGTATGGGCGATGTAAACAACCAGGGCACATTTTACGTTCATGCAAACAAAAACATTAATTCAACGCGTGTGCTGTATACGAGTCAAATGAAATTGAGGTGCGTGAGAAGAATAATTAATATAAAAATACTGCTCACTATAAAAATGTTTTGTTTGAACTAAAATAATGTTGAAATTCCAAAGAATGTAAATCACCAAACCAAAAACAAAAACGTTTCCAATCCTTTCGAATCACTTTTCGCATGGTCACTCACAAATATTTTTTGTAATTTTTATTTATTTATCCAATTTAATGTCTTTAGCCTTTTTTTCCCAGATACAATCTCGTTGTAAGAGGTAACAATCCTAGAGTTACCTAGGATTGGTAAGAGTGCTGATGTTCCTACGAAGCCAACAAAAAGCGTAATCATTCAAAAATTAAAAAAAAAACTTCTTGGCAACCGTAAAGAGGACACAACCTCTCAAACTTATCGTTGATGGCGTAGAGTTTATCACCAATACTAGAGATTATGACTCTGGAATCCAAGGATCGAATGGTTGCCGAGATCGACTTCATAGACGACAGCAATTATATTTGACGATAACGCTTTACATGGATCCTCATCATCGAGCATTAACGAATTCCATGGCGGATTGTCGATATTTGAGACGGAGACCTCATCTATTCTTTAGGAGACATTGCAGACTGTTTAAACCCTAACGCTATCCAGGTCTGAAGATTCGTTTGTTGAGTAAGCATTCCGAATCTCTAAACCAAGAAGTTGTGCTATACCAAGCAAGGTTTTCCCTGATGTAGCCGAAATCGAATAGTTTTTGCCTGACAGTTCCTACGTCAAACCCTAATTGTTTTTAATGTAAAAGAAAGAAAGGACACAACGAATTGTACAATAGTCATAAGTGAAGTTTCTTATAACTTTTAAGACGGGCAATAAATTTTAACTCCTTCTGTTTAAGCTTATCACTGCTTAATAGGCGATATAAACTAAAGTATAACTTGGGCAATTGTCCGAGAAAGTAAAACTTGGGCAAATGTCCACAATTGAAACTAAGAATAAGGAGGTATGTGGATAATCGTAATTAAGTGTAAAGAAGGGCTCTTTTGTTGTAGTAAAACAGCCCTTCTTTACACTTAAAAGATATAGTTTCTATTTTTCTGTAAACAAGATGTTGTTATCACAGGCTAAATAAGTAAAATGATAACTGTGTCTTGCCAGATATTTAATGAGGGTTAACAATCTTCTTGCTAACTAGTGTTTTATGATTAGCAAACTATTTTTTATCCTCGATGTTCAGGTAATATGGAGACCTGTCAGATGCACTTTGTGTAGACTTGGGATAATAAGCACTTACAATACTGAATTGAGGTTTTGGGAAACCTCTTGGATTGATTAAGACCTTCTGCTTACAAGAGTAGGAGCAATTAAGGAATTTCTAGAGCATCCTTTATTATGACTAATTTGAGCTAATAACTTGTTAATTTTCTGTGTCCAATTCTTGAGCTTAGCAATTCATTCAACTCTATTTAAACATCGTGACACGTATACTGCATGGCGGAACAGATATATCAACTCTGTTTGATTAGATTATGTTTTTCTACAATCCTTTTACAATAACTGACTGTTGTTAGAAGTATCCTAAAGTTATTAACAATAAAATATTTAAGTTTAAAAATTTGAAATTTGCCCAGTAATTCCATATCCTTATCTTGCAATTAATGTGATAATAAAATTCTTATTTGGGTCAATTGCGTCTTATTCTTCACTAAACCGAACACCGATCCTGGAGACCTCTAGTGAACTTTCATGATAAAGGTCACAAAACTTTAATTAAAACATAGCTTTCTTAATGTTTCATAATATTCAGAGAGATCGTAATCATGATATTTGTAATTATTTGTTTGATTGCAAGTACGTCCCAAAATTAAAAGAGTTAGAGAACCACTGCTCTAGCGTTATAGAATCGCTAAAGAAATTGCGGAAGAACTTCAAAAAGTCAAGAATCGCTAAGATGCCAGGTCAGGTTGAGTGAAGAGCCTAAGAGGAACTTTAGCCTAATTTAAAGTTGTCGCTAAGAAACTTGCGAACGAGGTTCTTTCGCTAGTGCATCAGCAGTTTTATAGCCGACAACAAATAACTCAAACTCTGAAGAAACGTTTGTGGGGACCATTCAATCGAGGTCTCAGCGTTGTGAAAATTGTGTACGGTGAGAAGTTAAGGTCGTTTCAGCTTTCAAGGGTTAATAAATGAACAAACTTTAAAATTTGAATTCATATGTAGTCACATTGCAAAGTTTATCAGAAACAGTATCTTGCAGAAACTGGCAACACCATACGTATCAGATTCGTCAAGCACATATTCGACATCCTTAATAATGCCGATATCCCTATTGGTAAGCATTTTAATTCCCCTGGCCACTCCCTACAGGACATTAGTCTTTATATTCTTCGTAAGAACCTCCATAAAACAAAGAAAGCAATTTGAGTCTTTTTCTCATTTGGAAATTTTAATTCCCTTGTTCCTACTGGCATTAGCTAAGGTAGGCTATCTTTCTTTCACTACATTTCCCCCATTCCCCTCTCACTCTAGTAATTCCCAAACTTATCACAGGCCTTCCTTCGCCCTTTTCTTTCTACAGTTCTTTTCCGTGCCTTTGTCTTTCCCTCTCAACAATTTTCTACCATAAAAATATTTTCACTTTTCACTAATATTTTATCTTGCATTTTGTTGTTCAATTCTAACATTTTTTAATTTTAATTTTTGATTTTTTAATTTGTATTTTTAATTATCATTATTATTTTCTTTTATTATTTTTTGTCACTCCTTTTCATTTCTATTTTTATGTGTCTCTTGTCATTCGTTCTTGTCCTGTCTCAGCACGTCTTCCGTTGGATTTCCAGGCTCTCCATTGGCCCCCTTCTATTTTCCCTAGCTATTGTTGCTGTATAAAAGACATTTTCTAATGCCCTTGTTATTACTTTTATTTTTGGCTTTGACAAGGATAGTCTCGATCCGAAACGCCAACTTTTTTCACAGTCTTACCTCTCGGTTTCCAATTTAACTTATTTAAAAGCCCCACACTTAATTTAAAAGCTGCATATCTAGTTTCAATTCTATATAACTATAATGTATTAATCAAGATAAATTATATGGTCTAAATACCTAGTGAATCTGGTTGTACTTTAAAAATTTAATCCGAATAGAAGGTTGATGGGTAATATAGACTGAAGATAGCTCAATCATTCGACAATATGCCTTTTCACTTACCCTTATTTCAAATCTGCATTCAAATTTCATGTTCAGTTTAAATTTCATATCTTGCCTTTATAAATTAATAGAGAGGAAATGTTTGAACAATACTGGAGAGATAACATTGCTGAAAATTTTTCAATTCTGTTTACAAAGAATATAAGCCAGTGATCATGTTCAAAATCTGATTTGTTCAGACGCAATAAGGATTTAAATTTAAATTTACTGTACGAGTCCGTAGATATCCGCTGTCCGAAACGCTTCAGTCAGCAATAAACTTTTGTTGTCTTGCAAAGGAGGAGACGTTGGATACCACTATTTCCACAATGAGTTTATTTATCACCACTCATTGTGGAAATAGTGGTATCCAACGTCTCCTCCTTTGCATCAAGGTATCCACAGAGCAGCAAGGTCAGTCATGTTTTTATTATAATTTATTATATAATTACTATGTTTTTCTGTTGTCTTGTTGTAAAAGGCCCTTTCATTTAATTTATGTTCTACATAATAGCAGGAACGTAAACACTGAGTGGCCAATTTATTATGACCATCTAGTTTAAAGCAGATTAGCTATGGCATATGCTGTTGTCACTAGAGGGTGAGACAACACTAGAAGTGATTTGTTTATGAAAATATGGATAAACAACGCGATTTGACACGATTTTGAACCTAGGATGAATGTAGGAGGTCGAAACCAAGGAGTAAGTTTCAGTGAAACCGCCGCATTCGTTCAAGAGCAAATATTGTTAATGTACTGGATGGATTCTCTGCTAAGAAACTGGATTTCAACGTGTAATTTGTGGTTCTTGTCGACTAGTGAATGCTTGGACGGAACGGAGAGTTTCCAGAATTGAAAGATAGCACTGCACCAAATTACTCCACATTATAAACAATGATCTTCTCAAATGATCATTGCATTGCGCAACATAACTAAAAATCGTTACAGGATCAAGCTCATCCTGGCATGTTGACGGTTTAACTCAATAAAATTGGTTACTTTACAAAAGAAAATGCGTTCTTCCAGTGTACACGATTGGTATCAGGAATATGAATGAGAGTATATTTCGCTTAGGTGGCTTCCACAACCTCTAAACCTCACAGAGGAATATGAATGAGAGTATATTGAGTATTTATGGGATGAAGTTGAAAAAGCTATCAGATAGCTGGATCCACAACCATGAAATCTCACACAACTGAAAAGAGCTATTCATCAAGAATGGTCTCAGATTCCACAAACCACCTATCAAAATCACGTGAAGTTCATGTCAGCAAGAATCGACGCAGTATTAGAAGGCAAAAAATGGTCCAACAAAGTACTAAAGTCGTCTGCATAATAAATTGGCCATTCGTTGTATATTAATGTCTTTACCAACGCTTTACAATGTATATTTTAAATATGCTGTTAATTCGTAAAGTTATTTTGAAACGTGCAAGGTAATTTAGAACTTTTATGAAGTGCATTTATGTTCTTCGGTAAGTCTTATGAAAATGTCTACATCTAAGCTAAGTAAATATCCATAGCATATCCCAAGTTATAGTATTCATAAACTTTAAAATTTTAATGTTTTTTTAAGAAATTACCCAGGACCAGCTACCGCCTTTATCGCTCATTCGTTGCTTTGCCTTTACAGTTATTGCGAAATAATATGTTTTGCATCACAAAAGAATTTTACATTCTCACCAGTATCATAATAATTTTATTGTTTTAATTATTGAAGATCTTTTTGTGCTCCACATTTTATATTCTCTCATTTCTGGCGAAGAGACGCTTTAATGGTGACCTGAAGAGGGTAATTATGTATGAGGTTGGGCGAAGAAAAGATCATTTTCCTATGAAATGAGGAGAATGCATAGAAATTGCTTTGAAGAAGTTACCGAGCAAGGAAAACGAATGAAAGAAAACGATCTGGAATTAGGATATTCAACATTTAAGAAGAGAATTAATTTTCTTTCGAACAATGGTTAAAAGTCTAATAAGTTCCGTTACTTTTTAAAATATTTATTATATATATATTTTATCTGTTTCAGAATGAGACATCGTCTTTGATAAATTACCAAATTCATTTTAAAAATAGTCAAATAATCAAAATTCTAAAAGAATAAAGCTGAACGTTTTGTTATTGAGTTTCAGTGATTTGTAATTTATGAAGTAACATTAAGTTTCTTTGGAGGAAAACCAGTAGATTCTTAGAGTTCATTTTTAATCTGTTTTTCAGGAAAACCATATCAGTTCATTTCACGTTCACGTGCCTGGAAATTCCAGTTTTGTATCAATTATTCTTTCGGCGGCCCCCCCGGGGGGGGGGGGGGGAGGGGGGAGGGGGGGGGGCCATTTCCATAGTCTGGATGGGGGTCAGTGCGATGATAATCTGTCAGATATGCTCATGCAACATTTTTAA
>JAHWFO010061024.1:4059317-4070410 GCA_023313115.1 Rhysida immarginata
CACGTTCACGTGCCTGGAAATTCCAGTTTTGTATCAATTATTCTTTCAGCCCCCCCCCCGGCGGGTGTTTGAAGAGAAATGAATACGAGGGGCCATTTCCATAGTCTGAATGTAAGTCAGTGCGATGATAATCTGTCAGATATGCTCATGCAACATTTTTAAAAATAGTCATCTTGCATAAACCAGTAATGTGTGTGGTCAGACCCGCAGAATCTTTGAATGATAGGAATGGACGGATTCTCAAGGAATAAACCAGATATGTTCATGTAACTCTGCGATTTCCCTCCAAAATCACTGGTATGCTAATTCCAACCGTTGAAAATGCCTTAATGCCACGAACATATCATACAATTTTCAAACAATCACATGCATACTTAGTACTAGTCGAGAAATTGTTTTTTAGTCTGGGTTTTTGGTTACCCTATAGGATGGCTTGGAACTTCGCCTTCTTAAAATCAAATATAATAAAAGCGTCTTACACATAGCTTAAATAAATTGAAAATTGTGTTATATACTTGTAGAAGGTTTGATACCAGAGAATATTCAAGTTCGTGAAGGAAATATTCTGAAAGGGTAGCTCTGATAGGTGATTCCATTTTGGTGCGGTCTGCGATAGAGAATAATTTGTGGTAATTAAGATTGAGTTTCTGGTACTTTCAAGATAGCCTACTCAGTGCGCTCCCCATGTTAGGGAAGCTCCATTGAGACAGATGGAGAAGTTCAAGTTTCTCGGAAAGGCATTTACGATGGTCAGCAGGACAGAGGTCCAAAGTAGTGTTGTTAACTGATGTCTGTTGGAAAGGCACTGATAGCATTTATTTCGATAGACAGAATATCGTGAGTTTTAATCTTTTCATGTTGGAAATTATCTCTGCAATGCTGATGTAGAGATTTTACTATATCGACCAAATTCATGTTGATGTCATTTGCAGAAAGAACTTCTATGTGAGTGCTATTCTATGCGTTGTAGTTATTGGGTAGAAGAGATTTTTCTTTTAGAAAAGTGGAATGACGTTCTTACTTCTCGTACTTTCTTCAAGAACTGAAGAATCTATAGTCTCAAGCCTTCAACGCAATAACGCCATTTTCAATTATTTACGCTATGCGGAAGACACTTTTTATTATATTTGCTTCTACGAAGACGAATTCCCAAGCCGTCTCAGATGCTTTTAACAATCTCCATAAAAACCTTTCATGCACAATGAAAGAAGAAAGCAATCAGCAAGAGATTTCTTCTTCTTACTGGAAGAAAATAGTTTTTCTAATTGGAATCAGCTCGGAGGCGGAGGGATAATGAAGTAATTCGGATATAGGGTAATGATAGCTAATTCGGTTTCTGTAAGTAGATTTTAACATCTTTTGAAAGGTTATGCCAAATATTACGCCTTAATCCTTCGTTTAACAAAGCAGTTTCTATATCGTTGAAATTGGTTTTGGCTTGGTTAATGAGATAATTATGGAATTGAAAGTTGCTTACTGGTTAATTAGGGTAGGCTAATTTATTATGTTTCTGAACCATGGAAGGAAATTTCGTATCTTTATCATACACGTATTTAATGTCGGTTTCAATTTGATGGCTTAAATACATGAAGAAAAGTTGGTCATGAGATTGATCAATTTTAGAAGTTGAGACATGGCTATTCCACTGGATATTTTTTTATTGAGAAATTTTAATTCTTCTATTATCGGACGTTTCTCAGCAAATTATTTGATCCAATTGGCGGCGGCAGAACGGTCTTTACGGAGAAGAACTTATTGTTTTTAATAACAGGCATAGCTTGCGTGCTATTCTTTACGAAATAATTGTTAGATAGAAGACATTTTTCTTTTAGAATAGTGAAAAGGCATCTTCGTCTCGAGCTTTCTACACAGCATTATTTCGTAGAAATACAGTGTATTTCAAGTTATCCTTACGTCCAGATGGCAATGTGGTCTTCTTCATTCAATGCATGTAGTAAGCTTTCGATTTTGCTATTACGGAAAAAGATATAGATAACATCTAGTACAGGGGGTATACATTTTTTGAAACATTCTGTATTAATATCCAAATAAGGTGTGTCCAAATGAAAAGGAGACCGTGGTTTTATTTAACGAATATTTTAATTACAGAATATTTTAAGTATAAAATATTAGACGTGCAATTAGTGTGTAACATTACGCCTACACATAATTGCCATTATATTAATGCACTGATCCCAGTGCGTAGGAAGCGAGTGGATAGCGTTGGTGAAGAAACTTCTGGGTTGTGTACGGATCCATTTTTCCGCGGTGTTCTTTCAGTGAATTTTTCAATGAACAATTCTTTCATGTTGAGATGTCCAAGCTGTACGGAGGATGTTTGAGGACTTTGAGGTGGCGGGTCTTCTTGACCAATGTGGCTTAGCGTTGTCCTGGAGCAGCACTCTCTCTTTCGAGAGCTTCCCTCTGCGCTTGTTTTTGATGGCCTGTTTCAGCTTCAGTAATGTGATGCAGTACCGTTCAGCGTTAAATGTTTAGGTCCAGTCAGTCGATGAGTTTAGGTCCTTCTTCGTCGAAAAAGAAACTGAGCATCCCTTTTCCGGCTTCATACCAGAGTGAGCTTTATTGAACGTAAGGAGCCGGCATGGCGCCACTCCAAATTATATAGGCATACTTATCAAACGAAATAAGAAGAGAAACCACAATTCCACAAATGAGATTTTTAATCTGGAGCCACGGATTTACATTTTGAAGACCCTGTCCTCTTCATCAGATTAGTTAGGTTAGGTTGATGAAGAGGTTAGGGTCTTCGAAATGTACATCCGAGGCTCCAGATTAAAAATCTCATTTGTGGAATTGTGTTTCTCTTTTTAATTTGTTTGTTAAAAACATTTGTCCACAGTTTTTGGCATTATAACATTAGTACTAATTATATGAATTTACTTCTACTAGATACAATTTCGCTACAGTAAAAGTCTCATTTTCATTTGAGTACACATTTTATTAAACTATGTCAATGATATCGGATAAATTTTCTGGGCACATCTTAATGAAAGCATTCCCCATATATAGCTGCTTTAAATTCCAAATCTACAGAAAATCTACAACTTCCAACAGCATTAATGATTAGTCTAGTAGTCCTTAAAATTGCTCCTATTAAACATCAGGTTCACTGTGCCATAAATTATCTATCACTAAAAACTTCGCCGATAAGAATTTACATTGATGAAGAATTTGACCGCACATAATTCAGTCACTTGTAGGATTTGACGTATCTGTTACGTGGAGAAGCTATTGTAATTAAAAGTGTGGATGGGAATTTGAAATTGAAGTGTTTGTTATTATTTGTAGATGATTGAGAATTGAAGAGGGCAAGAGCGAATTGAATTGAGCCTGATTTCTCGTATACGACAAAGCAGATTAATTTAACCTTCGCCACCAAACATGCCGCCAATTTCTCATAACACTTTGGAGTGCCTCTTGTCAGAATTCAAAGAAAGAGGAAAGGTGAGTGATAAGTCATTTAGTGATCGCCTGAAAATCGTTACTGAATATGAAAAGAAACGATGGTCCTGGCGGCGAATGTTAAAAGCCCGCAACGCAGCACTCGGTGACACGTAGATTAAAGTCGTTTTCAGCCATAAGTCCATTTTACGTGATTTTCAAACCCAAAAGCGAATTCTTACAATGCGAATAATTTATAACTGGACTAAATTCTACATAGAACAAGGGAATCCTACGTAGTTGTTCGAAGGTACTTTTTTTTGCGCGCAAGCACACAGTAAAAGCGATAGCGTTGCGCGGCGGCAGAGCGCTCCGAAAGTGAAAAGTTCAAAAAACATGGCGGTAAGAGGGTAAGCAAAATCGTTAGCGGCGGTGGCCAGAGAATTGCAATTAGAGCACTGTCATTAAGCATACAAATCTTAATTTTGCTGTACAATTATCGTCTAGAAATAATTTTTAAGATGAGCTAAGCATCCATGAATTCTATTTTTATTTAAAATTATAAAGCACCGCAATATAACCCCTCACCAACGCAACAAACATATTAATCGGCGTTGCACATGAAGCCAGCCCCGTGACGGAAAATTTACGAAGATTACCGAATTACTTAATAAAATGAAATAATAATTTAAGGAAATGGTTATAAATTACTAGAGGAGGTGGGAATATGGAATCTGCGTATTATATGGAACCCTTCAATTACGTAAAAGTGATCCAGCACACTCTCACGGGGACTAGTTTAAATGTTCTTTAGGTTGCTGCTATCACTCGGCATAGGTCCTAAGTTTCTGATTCCTGTTACGGCTGCCGGCAGAGAAGTTTATGTGTCCGCGACTCGCAATATTTGTCAAAGTAAGAGAAACTTCATTTATTTGTACAATTACTGGAGGGATATGGTGCAATTGATTACTAGGCTATACATACGGATTGTTTATCTATCATAAAGATGCATGGCAGTTTGATTCTTAGCTTTCTCTTTCATGTAGCATATTGTGTGTCTGAAATGGCGATGCAGGTAAGATGGAACCACTTAGTGTTTGTTATATGCAACTGGGTTCCATATTACATGCATGGGTTTTAAATTGGACGGCAAAATGTTCTAATGAATTAGTCGGTCTTGTTTTCTCTCACAGATGCCAAGGACAACATTAAAACCCAAGAACATGCCAAAAAGGAAAATATGGGATCAGAGCAACATGATTGGTGCTATTCATCAAGTTCGAGGGGAAAAAAGGGGAATGAAGAGAGCAGCTAAACAGTTCATGGTACCCAAAACTACTCTAAGACGTTTAGCACTACAAAAGGACGAACCTGCTGAAGTGGTTGTAATGAAAAATCTTGGAAGACCTCCAGTTGATGCATTTCTAACGATTCTGGTGTATGTTAAACATTTGGTTCCATATTATCAGCATCTTTCAGTCAGGTGGTATTTTTGCCTTGTTTTGGAATATTAGATCTACTGTACTGTACGTTACTTCCAATGAAATTTTCAGCTTGGAGCCGTAAAACAATAGAGAACAAATACCCCCGTGCTTAAATTCCTGGCAACTTTGCTGTCAGTTGCTAAAAATCAAAGTGGGGTTCTATATTCCCACTATCTCCTCTATACACAATTTTTACTGGAAGGCAATTAGCTAATTGTAATAGTCTATTTTAAAAAAAATTAAGTTTGTTTAGAAACTTAAGAATCCATTCAATTGTCGTCTGCTATTTACTTCCATTGATTTCATGTGAAATGGATCCGTGCTTATTGCTGACTAGTGGAAGAAAGAAGATCCATTAAGCGCATTAATACACACAGACCGCTTTAACAACGGAGTCCCTACTTGTATGGCTATGTATGCTCAAATTTTTTCGTTTTCGCGGTTTATTTCGCAGTTTCTTATTTTGCAAGCATCTATAGTAGCTTCAGATGAGTAACATATTTTAATTTGGTGGAAATCTGTGACATACATGTTCGAGAGATTCCCTTGTCAGTGACGACAGCCTTCCAAACCGTGACAGAGAAGTCAACTGCGAGAAGTGCACTGAATTTCTGAGAAAATTCTCTTATTGTTTGATATATCACAAGACTCACTTTCCATTTGAAAAGAATAACCACTATCCAATATGCGCATTTCAAGATGACGGCCAAGCTCATCTTGCACCGCAAAATGTAGACCTCCAATATCCTCAAAGGTATAATTTTTATTGTCGATTTTGGAAACAAAAAGCTGTTTGAGACTTTCAGACCACCCTATATATCAAACTTGGTTATGTCAATGAGAAGCGCTAAACATTTACTAAATTTTCGGTTCTCTGCAGTAGATAAATGAATTACTCTTTTAGGATATATACAGTATAATGAATTATCACCTGCGTTTTCATTTAAGAGGAATAAAATGCTTCCATGATAGTGTCAAGGTATATGCTCTATGTTATGGTCAATGAGCTAGTAAGTACACGAGAAATATTCGGACATAATTTATAATACGGTTTGATAACCTACAGCAATGGAAGAGGAAAGCTCAATATTGTTTAATATTTCAGTCAGTTTTATTATATTTGTCGAAGTCGCCTGGAGAGCTTTTAAAATCGTCTTCCAATGTTAAAGAACAGAAGAGTCGTGTCTGGCACTTGCGGAGGCGCACTTTCTAAATTTCTGCGTACATTAACTGATAGTAAATTATTCCACTAATTTTTCATTCATTTATTTTTAGTGCTTTTTCGGTTTGTCTAAAATACTCAGATATATCTTACAAGGTTCTTCAAACAGCTGGCTATAAGTCACCCAAATGAGTGGATTTACACTTTCGTGCACAATTTTTGCGAAACGTTCATGATTTTCACCGAAATGCACCCACATGGGTGGATTTACACTTTCGTGCACACTTTTTGTTGAATGTTTTTGAATTAAACTCAAATATTCACCACCAACTAAATATTCTCATAAAATCAAGAAAACCTGAAAGCTATTTTTTTACTTTATTTATGTTTCATTTACTTCTGCACTGATGTAATCATCCCTTCCAGACATTCAGAATAAATTATTCTTATCAAAACCTCTTATGATTCTAAACGCGCTTTGCAATTCCGTGGAATCGGATGACCCCAGCTTCATACAAACTCCTCACGTAATAATTTCTCTGCAGAGTTTGTTATTCCTTCGTAGTAGACGCACATCAGCAGATGTCAGTATTGAGAGAAGCGATGACAATATTTCCTGTCCACTCGTTCGACTGCTCCATTTCGTCACGGCCATTAAACAGGAAGGAGCTCGTGACCCAGTAAGTAATAACGCTAGAGCACAATCTAATATCCGATCTTTCCCTTCTTAAGTTAAAAAAGCGCGCAAGTCATTCATCAATTCTAGCTGAACCTTAATGAACAGATGTGAGTGCTGTGATATCACAAACGAGGAAGATTTTTTTTGTTGTTAAAATGGGAAATTAAACGTTGTTAACGACTGAGCTCCAGAGATTGCACAGACTGGTTTATGGATGTGCTTATACTCATATAGAACAATATAAACGTATTTTAATATATTCTGGAATGGACATTTTCAATTTGAATGAAAATTTTGAAACAGCGGGCGAAATTTTCGCCTGCAAAGAAGTTTAATGATTTCCTTAATAGCTTATCATCCAATGTCATCAAAGTCATAAATTTTCGTGAAGTTGCTTCACACATTTACATAGGAGAAAAATAGAAATTTTCGCCTCGTATAAAAGAAGTTAAGTGTAAGCGCTAATAGGCAGTTAAGATTCAACAAGTCCAAGTTTGCTCTTAGTCATTTCGAATTTTTTTTAGAAATCAAAGAAGTGGAATTTTTAAGACAAATTTTAGGAGTTAAAATTTATGTTCGGAATAACAATCCTAGAGGATTTACATTTTTCATTTGAATGAAATAAAGCGGAATAAGTTTAATCTTTCCTAATATCAGGAAGGAATAAAGCTTCAAATAAAAATTCTCTAATTCGTTTGCAAAATACACTATACGATCAAAGTATTCGAATATCTCCCCGCGAAATAGACGATTCTGCCTTGGAGTTCGAAGCGCGATCTCAACACAATATAAAAAAGATACAGGCGACTTGCAAGAATAGTAATTTGCTCCCGTATTAACAGGGTTTTATGAGAGGATTTTGAATGTTGTGAAATGATTAGGTGCTAAGGTAGTGGGAAATAAAATCGTAACATTTCTGCGCCATTCCATCATAAGTGATATTATTATGTAAAAGAACCGTATAGGGGCTACGATTTTACATCCACTATCTGGTTCACTTTACCATCAATCATATAGGAATCGCAGAGTACTGAAGAGGATGAAATCGGTATGGAATCGATAGAAAATATTCGTTACGAACTCAGAGATACTTCTGGATGCAACGTCGGCGCCACGGCAATATATCGAGATTTCCGAAATTTGGTTTTCAAGTTCGCGCAGCGCAAACCAATGCCAATTGTGTTTTACAATGGTATACAGATCAACTAAATGGTCCCTTCAGCAATGGGGCGGCGCTAGTCTGGACGTTGAAAGATGAAAGCAAAGTGGAATGGACACCTCAAACGAATAGAAAAAAGGACAATTTGGGGCTCCCGAAGAGTGGCGCCTGCCTGCAATGCAGGCCTTGAAGGTCCTCTTAATTAATGTGAGTAATTACTTATGATAAAGAATATGATGAAAAGAACAACTTCCCGCGATATAATTTATTTTAGTCCATATTTCAGTAATACTTGGTTAACATACAAAGCTTTAGGCGTGGATTCCACATGCGTAAAAACAACGGCAGAAACCACAAAGCAGAAAACTTTTTGACATCACTTCCTGCTTTTATCTTTCTGCCCGACAGAAAACTCCGGGTTTATTTGGATTGAGTCATAGCCTACATAAATAAACGAATTTTGGCAAAGTTGACTTTTAGTAACTGCGAGCACTGCGTGCACTGCAGAGAAGCATCCCTCAGAGACACCCAAATGAACAACTCATTCATAACAACCGTTTCGTATCCGCCCTGCAGTGAAGCATCACCTAAAGACGTCACTGTTGACCCATAATTTCGCAGCATTTTACTCTGAAGTTATTAATTACTATTAGAAATTAATAAAATTTATTTTAATTCATAAATATTTAACAATGATCAGTTAATTTTATTGAAACGCTAAGTATAAGAATTTACAAAATTATTACTAATTAATAACTGATTTAAACATTTGATATATTAAAAAAGATTACTAAATTGCAAAAAAATAAGTTGAGTGGGTCTTGTATCACATAAATGAATTCTGTATTTACACTGTCGTGATCTGTATGTATATCTTAGGTAATACTAGGTCGCGATCTGTTTGATTGTGATTTGTTTGAAGTAGGATCCTGCAAAAACCCAACCAGTCAAAACTCCTAGAGTAATAGCGCAAATGAGGACATATCCTAGAGATAAACCTTAATTTTTATCTGATTTTTTATAATTTATACATTATTTTATCGAATTATTTGAAAAATATCTGGGTTTTTTTATCAGAACTTACTAGAGTTTTTATTTTCGTATTTGGAGAGGGGGGTCTTTTTTAATTTATTTTCTAATATTAATTTACCGAATTAATTATTTGGTGATGGCGTTGGCCATAAAATTTATACTACGTATTTTCATTAATGTCGTACATCCGGGTGAATATGATAAATGAAAAATTAAGCCACGAGCTTACATTACAGTCAACAATGACTTAATTGCTCAGAGCGTCGCGATCTCAGACTGGAATTTTCTTTTTCTTTCCTATTTTCATTTATTATTTATTTAAACGCATTTAACATCTGCATTGTAACATTTTAACATCTGAGGCATCGTGTTTAAATAATCCATCAGTTTTTCTTTAATAAATTTGATACTTGGGGTCTTTGTTACTGTTTACATATACGGTGGCTACGCTATGACCTATTCATTAACAGAATTATTTTTATATTTGCAGTGTAAGACCATGTAGCGAATGTACGAATAACTCCCGTAATAAGAAAAATAACCAGATTTACTACTACTCCAAAAGAAAGGATCGATACTATAACTACTATCACTACCTCTGCTGGTCTTACCATTACTGATGGACTGGATATTAGTAACTGTTTTGCCCAACATTTCAGTGAAACTGTCTCTAATTCTTTCAACACAATCTCGGAGAACTGTCTACCTATTGTCCCCCTATTGATAATCTCATCTTAACGGATTTCACTGATAGAGATGTTGCCTACGGCATTAATAGATTACGTGCCAAGCCTTGCAATTCTCCGAGAGAGGTTCCTTCCTTTATTCTCAAAGGCCTTCGAGATGTCATAATTATTCCTCTTAGGCGCATCTTTAATTTGTGTCTAAAAGCTGGCCACTATCCTAAAATAAGGAAGAGTGCGGTTGTAGTTCCTGCCTTTAAGAGTGGTTATGCCAAACGGACTGATATTGCTAGCTATAGGCCGATCTCTATCCTTCCACCCACTGCCAAAGTCTTTGACAACATCATTCATAAATATCTTCTACAACATGTCCTTCCTCATGTTCCTGCGTGTTAGCATGGTTTCATTCCCCGACGTTCCGTTGTGAGCAATCTTGTATCTCTCACCACTCATGCTCATGATACTCTTGACCACTGCCAGCAACTTGACATGGTCTACTTTGATATGCAAAAGGCGTTCGACTCAGTCAATCATGAGTTACTAATTAAAAAATTGCGTGCGTATGGGATTGTTGATGAACTCCTTCGGATAATGCGCTCTTTCCTGTTGGATCGACAGTTTGTTGTATTTATACGACATCATTCATCATTGCCCTATAGG
Organism: Rhysida immarginata; assembly: GCA_023313115.1. NCBI lineage: Eukaryota > Metazoa > Arthropoda > Chilopoda > Scolopendromorpha > Scolopendridae > Rhysida > Rhysida immarginata. Next base: position 4,069,579 of record JAHWFO010061024.1, read on the forward strand.
CCTCACTGTGGTGTTCCACAGGGTTCTGTTCTAGGGCCTTTATTATTTGTTATCTTCACTGCTGACCTCCCCGAGGTGATTAGAAACTCCCATATATTGATGTATGCAGATGGTGTGAAACTTTTTGGTAACATTATAATTGTCTTAATGCTCACCTGCTTCAGCAGGTAATTTATATTATATGTCATTGGTGTGAGCAGAATGATCTTGCAATTAATGCAACCAAATATGACAAAAAAGACCAATTTTATCGAGTTCTCTTAGTCTGTTTGTGGAAATATGCAAGTTGCCAAGCTTTGTGTCCGTGATCTTGGCGTAACCGTTGATAGCACACTTTCCTATAATTTCCATGTTGACTGTTCGTCTGAAGGCTTACAGAGCTCTTGGTACCATAGTGCGCAATGGAACCGATTTTCGATGCCCTTCTACATATGTTCGGCTCTATCGGAGTCTAGTTTTACCCATTTTTTCCTACTGTTCTGTTTTATAGAATGGGGGTTCAAATATGCAGTCTTGTAAACTGGATAGGGTGTAAAATGTTTTTCTCCGGTTAATGAAGCGGAAATTCCCGAATTTTGATGTACCTTCAGATCTGTGTGCACTCTCAGACATTAGAATGAAGATTGAATTAGCTGTGTGAACACCGTACATGAACTGAATTGATTTGAATTATTATTATTGTTGAATTTTTATCTTTGTAATTATTATTATATTTCTTAAATAACCCCATTTTGGGCCTTTGGCCTTCCAGTTTATTACGTGGGTTATTCCCTGTTGTTGTTACCTATTATTATTATTATTATTATTATTATTATTATTATTATTATTATTA
>JAHWFO010061024.1:4070420-4123407 GCA_023313115.1 Rhysida immarginata
TATTATTATTATTATTATTATTATTATTATTATTATTATTATTATTATTTATACCAGATGGTTTGTTTGTGTTTAGTATTTATTTGCGTAAAATGACGGCCGTTTATGGGAATAAAATTATAATCACACAAAGAAACTCCGTGTTTACACATTTAGGTTATTTACTCATTTGGTATTAAATGTATGAAATTATACGATTAAGGAATCAGTAAAGAGCATTTTAATTGTTGGTAATCTTACAAACATGGAAACACGGAATTCTTTTGTGTGGTTTTAAAGGACCGTCACTTTACGCAAATAAAATCATAAGACCCACTCAACTTTTTTTTTGCAATTTAGTAATATTTTTTAATATAGCAAATGTTTAAATCAGTTGTTAATTAGTAATAATTTTGTAAATTCTTATACTAAGCGTTTCAATAACATTAACTGATTATTGTTAAATATTTACGAATTATAAATAAACTTTATAATTTCTAATAGTAAGTAATAACTTCAGAGTAAAATTCTGCGAAATTATGGGTCAACAGTGGCGTCTTTAAGTGATGTTTCACTGCAGGGCGGATACGAAACAGTTGCTATGAATGAGTTGTTCATTTGGGTGTCTCTGAGGGATGCTTCTCTGCAGTGCACGCAGTGCTCGCAGTTACTAAAAGTCAACTTTGCCCGAATTTTTTGTCGGGCAGAAAGACGAAAGCAGGAAGTGATGTCGAAAAGTTTCTGCTTTGTGGTTCCTGCCGTTGTTTTTAGGCACGTGGAATCCACGCCTTACTCCACTATTTGTTTACTGTGTATTACATGATGACGAAGACTACAGAACAGTTGAAATGCGCATACGTGGCTGAATTAAATAGTTTTCATCATCTTCTTTATCATGATTTCTGGAGTTGCGAATCACCCTTCACTGCCTGACAGTCAATTGGAAAACAATAGATGAAAAGGACGCCGGAATAATGGAACTTAACATACTGCATGATGGCACCTGCTTTGGACCTGCTTCTCTTAGTTCGAGCTCCGCCATTTACTTAGTGAAACTGTCGCGCCTTGAAAATAATAATAAATACGATTTCATGCTGACCACATTGCGGCAATATTGACGCTTAAACTTCAGATATGCTCGATTCTTGTTGTTTTATCAACTGAAAATATTCAACTGCAGCCATGTTCGATTAAACTGCATTCTCTTAATAGCGGCGATGTATCAAAATATTAATGATTTTTGTTGTTTTTATATGGGGAGCATATTCTTGAAATAATGCCCATTATTTCTGAAACGACCTGTGGAACAATAATTCCCAAATAATATATACTTTCAGTTTTGTGGTATGTGAAAAGCAAACATCAACCCGTTATTAATATTTATAATTTATTTGTAAGATAAGCAAAGAGTAAAGTAGACACTTTGATCATACAGGATATGCAAATAGGAAGAGGTGCAACACACCTGGAAAATATTAAAATTAAAATTCCTACCTGAAAATATATACTTAGTATTTCCTCCCAAAATCAAAGGGATCCCTTGAAAACAAGCCATGTTATTCTTTAAAATTAGGATATTTTCAAATGAATAAATCCAGAAGTGTCGAAAACAATGAAGCAAGCTAGAAGAGTCCTATGCGATTTAAGTTTAGGATCCTAATTATGCGATTAATTATTTTCAATTGCAAACGAAAGATATCAATTGCTTTTATAAAACAAACAGAATTGAGAAAGTTTAGTAAATGGCATGAATAGTGAAACACTTAGATGCATCGTCTTATAATGACAGATTCTTTTTTTTTTAATAAATAGATGATACCTAATGAAATATGTAAATGCATGAAGGTAAAAAGCAATGTGATACCATTGCTTCTACTGTTTATCGCTATCGCCAGCAGAGAATAAAAATTTCAATAGCTAACGGAGCTTGGTAAACAGAGAGGCACTGTGATCAAGTAATGGATCACAGGAGAAGAATAGCGAGTTCTCATGAGCCAGTAACCATGCCCCATTATGCGACTGACAGAACGGAGATGATAAATTGTATGGTATAAGATTTGTTTTCATAGATATAACACTTGTCACCTTCTCCTTGTCATATCCAATGTTTCGGATCAAATGTTCCTTCCATGGTGATGTGTATCTTTCACGTGATTTATATTCCATCAAACAGTTGGGTTATGCATTTCAAGTAACTGTCGCTGAATCACACTTATATTGATCTAGGGGAGATCATTCTTTTTAGCTGGATTGGAGTGACTCTGTACGAAGTCAATACCGTGGTTGCAGCCAACCTGTACCTTATTTTTCACATGCCGGAAAAAGGTCAGATTCAAAGTTAGTTGATTAAAGAGCTCTAAGATAATACATTCAACCTTTCTATATTTTGATATTCTCACAACGCGGTTTCCCTATAACGCAGAACAAAATTAGCTACAGTCCTCCTATAACAAACTTTCTATATTACTGAATGAGATCAATTGGAAGCAGTCTCCCTATAGCATGAATTTTTCAATTACACTTTCATGGTTGAAACAGGAATATAACTCGTAAAACGATTTTTAAATATGCTGAAAAGAAGAATATAAAAATTTGTTGTTTAATATTACAATAATATTTTATATACAGCAATGGCGAAAACTGCATTCCAATTCGCGAAATGAGAAATGAGAAATGCTCGCACGTCTAAATGTTTTAAACTACTGGGGCTATGTTGTTTCCACTGCTAGAGATATTCATCCCTTCTTAATCAAAGTTACCATTCCTTCCCTTCTTAATCATTGTTGCAAAGCATTGTCGGGAAAAATTTTGTACGCATTCTAAGGAGCTTTACCTGTGATGCAGATGTGATTTTAAATTTCAATATTTCACTTTTACTTGCAGTTGGTTTAAATAAACAATGGAAATACCTTTGATTCTATCCACACTCGCATCATTTTAACTATAGGCCTAACATTAATTAGCCATTTTTAACAATAGGCCTAACATTAATTAGCCATTTTAACAATAGGCCTAATATTAATTAAGTCATTTTTAGCTATAAGCCTAACATTAATTGTCCATTTCTAACAATAGGCCTAACCTTAATTAGCCATTTTTAATTATAGGCCTAACATTAATTAGCCATTTTTAACGATCGCCTTAACATTAATTAGCCACATTTTACAATAGGCCTAACGGCACTAAATTTTAAAACGAAATGAGCACATACATCGACAAAGCTTCATAACGGGCACGTGCTCCAAGCTGCCATCTACAATGCTTAAGTGATATACGAAAAGTAAAACTGTATTCACTTACTGTATGACTCGTCAATACGAATCGATTAATATATTACATGCCCTAAGTTCATATTCTTATCATTATTGCGCGTGCCTGAAGAGGTCCACAAGAGCTCATCAAAAGTTGATATATCGTAGTTGAGTTCTTCCATTTTCACGTTATCATGCAAACGATGGCCGGCCGGACACATAAATGTATTGATTATGCTTGTATTCTTATATATAGCTTTAGCTAAAGCCCGTAATAAGGGCTTATTTTAATACTTTTTGGGGGTCATTTTCTCGGATGTAGCATTTCGAAAATCGAAAAGAATATCATATTCGTCTTGTGTTCGTCATTCCTGTTCGAATGACATGCTACATGCCTTATATTGCCAATAAAAAAATTTAATGGGGGGGGGGGGTTGGGCCTCAATAGTCACGTGACTGTTAGACCGATTTCAATCACAAACTAATCAGGTGAGCTCAGGAAGGGTCTCTATCGAAGAGCGAAAGCAGAATTTGAAAAAGTTAAAGCATTCTCGAGTAATCGTCGGACATACAGACAGACAGACGGACAGACAGACAGACAGACAGACAGACGCACAAACTAAGCGAAACCAATATATGCTTTTCAGCATATAATAATGGAGAATTCCTGTTTTGTTTTTTTTTCCATGCACGTACTCCGCAATTTTTCAGTAATCAAGAAATTGTTCTGTAAATTAGAAAATACGCAACATTACAACAGACGCACAAGCAACTCGACGATCTTAAGGGCCGCAGGTGTTTGTTAATCCAATTGCGTCCCAAAGCTGCCTATATAACGCGGTTTCCATATAACGTGTGACAAAAAATTAATTATATTTTCTTTACTAATACTGGGATTCTTATAAGATGGTACGGATGGTACAAATTAATCTGATTTGTATGTACTAATTCTGAGATTCTTATGACTCAGATTCCATATAATGCGGTACGAGTATCACGTTATAGGAGGGTTGACTATATTACAAAAATTGTCATTGTATTATTACTGTAGTCATACTTTGAAACTACTGGAAATAAATTAACTGCATGCAAACAGTTTATTAATGAAATACATATGAACATTTTTTGCATTTTGGTTCTGTTTTTGGGTATAATTGCAATTTTTATCAAAAATTTTACTTCTGAACAATCTGATGTCGTTTTAAATAAAAGTGATGCTTTTTCAATGTATTTTTAGATGGCCTCCTATGAACTTTTTTCAAATTTCTAATTTAAAATGAGCACATCTGACCGCGCTTCTCAAAATACGTCCCTGACTCTACAGCAAATTTATTTAATAACAAAAAAAGATTCTTTTTCAGCTGCTAACGCCGAAACCTTTTCAGCCTGACAGGAAATGCGCTTAAATTAACACGTGACACCAGTTGTGCCTTTGATGCATAAAGCCATCGACAGGAGTAAATTTAATACAGGTAAACCAAAACGGAGCCCATAATTCAATATTTGAAATTCTCAACTGTAACTGGTTTATAAACTGTTCTTTAAATAGCGTAGGAGAAGCATGTTTCAGAAATTTCATTAAGAATTTTTTTCTGATTTTCTAGTGGGTTGTTATTTGTGTTTTCATTATCTAAATGCAATATAAGAATGCAATTATATTTTGCTTCAGTAATTTCAATTTATATCATCTAAGAAATGTTTTACAGATATAAATTTATAATTTTGTTTTAGAAATTTTGAAATGAAAGGAAACAAGATAAGAGGAAAAAGGTTTTATCAAACCAAGCTTTTATAATGTTTTATTTAGTGGCAACAATACAGCTTAATTTTGCAACAATAAACAATAGATACATTTACCTCTCGCCATAACGAAATGTCCAATTGTTACAACAATCAATTCGTAGTAATGAGTTAGTACCATTAGAACACGAACCAATGAACCGATTTGAAAATTTTTTTCTTTATCATAAATTTTCATCGATTCTGCATAAGTGTGTCAAATTGCAGCTCCCTAGCTTGTCGGAAAGTTGGTTTAATATTGATTACAAGATTTGACCTAAACAAACTAACACAGCAAAGTTATAAAAAGCTTATAAAAATAAAATAATTCGAACATGCTGTGCATGAAATAAATGGTTGGATCTTTCTCATAATAATTAATGTTTAATTCAACGACTGACGATCGTTTCAGATCATTTGCCATTTTTAAAGTCGAGAGATTATAAAGTGTAAACTTGTGCTTCGAAATGTTAACTTTCATAGTTTAGTTTCCATGCAGTGTTTTCACTTTCTAGCAGCGAGCGATTAATGAAAATGGTATTGATTGGAGAACAGATCATTCAATGTGCTTGACTATCATGCAAACAAGTCTATGATTAAACTAACGACAAGAAACCACAAATCCACAATAATCATTTTTTAGGCACTTTGAACGTTTACCTTTCGTAGCACATATCTCACAATGCCATTTGTTTATTAGATTTCACAGAATAAACTTCTGAAATCGAGTCCATCATTTTGACTTACCCAGTATTATTAGTTCTGTATGCTACATTTCATGTAGAATTTTTTTTAGATATACTGTATTTGTTAATTTATGAATATAGGATCTGTGTATATAAACGTGGTCCAAATTTTCGGTACATTGTTATTTCTGGTAAGATTTTGTTTTTTCTTAATAAATTTTCTTTTAGTTTAAAAAAAACCAAACAAACTCAAGTTTCGCCTTCCACATTCTTACATCTAGCCATCTGATATACAGGATGTCTCATAATTAGAGATACAAACTTTAAAGGGGAGGAGAGGGCATCAAAAGGACTGAGAATTGCATAGGAATCCATCAATAAAAGGGCATAAGAAAGAAATTGAGGAAAACATTTATTACACATAAATATTAAGTAGATTAATCGTTATCATAATGTTATAGGAGATAATCGAAGTTTCCACATTATACGCAATACTTGCATTACACCGACGGACCATGGATTGGCGAACACGATAGAAAACACCTGGATCGTCCTTTCATACCTTGTACCTCTGCTACCACCTTCCCATGAAGTTTCCGAATCAATTAGAAATTTTTGAAGCAAAAGAGAAAAACGAAAATTTATAATTGAATAATCAAATCGCATCCGATGTCGACTTGTTATATTCAGAATTTCAAAATTCATACCTTAGGGCCAGTTCACCATCTACTTCATCAATTCAGCAACAATACAGTGACAATGTTGTAACCAATGGTTCCTCATCTCAACAGTACAAGTCCATTGCTGCTAAAGACTCACAAGGGAACCATCCAAACCTGTATCTCACAGTTTCACACCAAATTGAAATATGTTACTAACCTAAAGCTACTATTGATACTTGCATTAATAAGAAATCGCAACGTTTTGTTTCTTTCAAAATAAAGCGCGAAAACGAAAAAAATAGAGTATGAAGTCTTTGTATGGTTATGTATGCTCAAATTTCTTTGTTTTCGCCATTTATTTTGAAAGAAACAAAATGTTGCGATTTCTTATTAATTCAAGCATCAATAGAAGCATTAGATGAGTAACATATTTCATTTTGGGGTGAAACTAAGAGATACAAGTTCGGGTGCTTCTCTTGTCAGTTGAGAATCTCAGTCGAGAAACTAGATAGTGAACTGGCCCTTAATATGTTCATTATTACTAGCATTTGCAAAATTATCCAATTAGTTTTAAACGCATTACTGCATCACTGTTAAATTACGTTGTTAAATTTCAAATATTTTTAATCTGTTGAATTTGAAAATGGCAAGACGGCCACTGAATTGAATATTAAGTATTGCAAGATAGATCCGGCCATTTTATTTATTGTGCAATACGAGATCCATATTACAATGTTCTACATTTATTAGAAGGCACATGAAACTGTTTAAATTTTGAAATAACTTGAATAAACTTAGCGTTAAACTTCAAATTTTAATTCTTAAACCAAACGCCAATTCAAGTGTCAATGGTTTTGTGGCTTCTAGGTCAAAACAATGATCAGTGACTCATCGATTGGAAGTCACAGATTACTATTTTTGTTCAACAAATTAGATTCAGTGCCAATTAAAGCGGAGCAGCGTTTTCAGTGCTGCTTTATTTTTTGCTTTGCAGAATTAAAGAGCTTACTTAAAGGTGGAAAACGAAATTAAAAGTTTAATTCAATAATTTTTTTTAATAATATTACGTATCTGTTTTGACAACGCCTGTTCAAATCCTACAAGGGACGTCGGATAAATAATTAAATACCTCCACGTTCCAAAGTTATATAAAAAATATTTTTCAAAGTAGTCAGATCGTAAAAAATGTAAATGTTCTCTCATATTTTTTTCCAGAGTCGTTGAAGATTTCGGCGTTTCCACGTTAAACCGTCGACACAATGGCCTCTCATCAGGAGGTTCTCTTCGTGACTCTCCTTCCTTCCCTCTCTCGAACTCGGGAGCAGAATTGGAATTCAATATTCTCCCAGCCGAGTCGCTCGAGATGTTGTGCAACCACGTTGGCGACACGCGACCGATAAACAGACGGCAGATTCATGTAATGATTTCGACCAAAACACCCTTTTTAAACTAAACGTAATGGTGGAAAAGCCTATATATTTTAAGAAATCTTGGTTGGTGGCCAATTTCATTTAACACACTGCTATTTAAATGAAAGAATAAAAATCTTTCTTTAACTTAAAAAAAGTAGACCAACGCAAAGTCCATTTCTAGTCCTCTGTGTGACTATCTCCGCTTTAATAGCAGAGAATATAGCAGGCTAACTGCTTTACGTGTGTATATAAAGAAAAAAAAGAAGATTATGTAAAGAACAATCTATTAAATCTGTAAATCAAAAATATATAAAGTTTAAAAATTATTCTTCTTTATAGATATAGAATTTGTATATTATACAATAATTAATAATTAATTTTATAATATTTTCTTCATAACGCAAATGCTGATAAGCAATGAAAATAAGATCATATTTGATAAATAAATCTGTTTTAAAGAAATTTAAAGATAATATCTGAGACGTACTACTCAGAGTTTAGATTATGATTATTATATTATCTTAAAATTTTACAATCTATGCTAAAAACAAGTTTGAAACTTTGCATAGAAGTACATTATAATCAAATAACGATATAATTTTTTGTTTTGTGCCAAATAATTAGTTTTTATTTAAACCAAAAGTTTCTGTTGAGAACTGCATTCTTTTTGTTTTTTAATATATTTAGAAGACAATTTCTATATGGATAGTTCTTATAAACTTAATGTAAGACAGAATTAAATATTCAACAACGTTCTTAAAAACACCTGCTTCTCTTAATATTAAGTCATAAACTAACCAGCGAAGTGCTGTTACGCTCAAAGAGTTGAATAATTTACGAGATTACTTACAGCAATGTAAACGTGAATGCTTAATTGGATAGACAACCCAAAAAATAAGGTGAGAAGGCTTCGCTAGAAGAAGTGCATCGCGCGACGAAATTAAAGCCAAGAAATTAGCTGCGGAGGAAATGGAAGGAAGCCTTAAATTTTCGATTCTTAGCCGAAATCAATGGTGGCGCCGGCGGCGAGACGCTTGGATCCACCGCCCGAAAAAATGAGCTTTGTCGTACCCCAACAACCAAGCGCATGCTCCTCAAGAATTTTCCTTGACGACGTTAAGGAAAGCAAAGGAAAAATAAAAGCGAACTCACCTGACTTAGGTCGAACCATTTCCAAAACTGGGAGTTACGGCGAGAGCGTTCTGCAAAGAACAAAATAAACGGTTAGTGCTTTTAAATAGAAAAATTACATTAACGATACATATGCACTGTAATTTAAAATTATAGCTGTTGTAGTTTGCTGGATCATAATTTTTTTTCCATTTAAAAAAATCTAGATTTTTTCAGTCCATTTCAGCAACGAATGAATTATTTCTCGCAATAAAACTAGATTTTAATATATCCAACATAAAGCGCGCCAAGAAGACAACGAATTTGGACATAATTTGAGCCATAAAATAAGCCGTAAAATATTAAAATATACAGAGCCGAGCGACAATCTACGGCCCAAAACGCAAAAAGGTTAATCAACACCGCAATTTAAATAAAGAAAAAAAAATTATGTTGAGCGTTTAAAACAGATGGCCGAAATGTTTACTGGGATCTTAGATGTTTGAAGAAATGAACATAAACAATGAATGGCTACTTCGATGTAAAAAAAAAATAAATAAAAAAGACAGTAAAAAATGCAGCTCTAATGAACTCTTTTCTATCTCAGTACGCCGTAAAACAAAACTGAATTTTTCCTTTTACCATTTTGACGTAAACTTAACTTTTTATCTCTGAAACAATGTTAAATTGGAATTGTTTGCAAATCGCTCTACATTGAGGTAAACTTCAAATTATTGGACATGCTATTTGCTAAAGAAATTGTGGAACGAAAAATTTCAGCTTTTAATATGTGAATTGCTTTTTCATTACATAAAATATTCACAGAATAAAGATCAATATAAATAAAGCCATAAACAAAATTAATTCTGTTCAAAATAATAATTAAGAGGTACGTCCAGAAAGTAAGTTCCATTTGGTAGTACAAAAAAATCACATACCTTGAATTATTTTTCTACATATCTCCCATCATTTTGAAGGTACTTATCATAGCGGGGCAAGAGTTTTTGTTGTGATCTCCCATGTCTACATATTTATCCCTCTTCATAAATAGTTGCCGTTGTGATGTCCAGCCACGCAGGGACAGCTTCTTTTACCCTGTCACCGTTGTTGAAAGAGATGAAAGTCGCTAGGTGCCTTCTAAATGGTCGAAGCTATGCATAGTTCAAGGTATAGGGATATTTCTATTTTTTTTTTTCTGAATGTGTACTTGCTTTTTTCGTACTACCAAACGGAACTTACTTTCTGGACGTACCTCGTATTTTACATGTCGATAATTTGAGTATTACAGAATTCCTCTTATATTTATCCTGAAGAAAGAGTTGTTGTTTGCAATACAATATAAGCAAAATCGATGTTGTATAGTTGTGGTTATATTGCAAATGTCGGAAGAATAACTAACAGGAATGTATTTAAAGGTAATTGCACTATAGGCAAGGCAATGTCGTACGTAGAGGAGGGGCTGAGGGGGCTGCAGCCTCCCCCTTCCCGAAATTGACCATCTTCCATACAATTCTGTTATATGTGGAACCCCCTCCCCACAAGAACAATGGCCCAGCCCCCTCCGAAATAAAATCCTGGGTACGATGTTCAGGCCATGGAGTAATATGTTGAGGCCATGGGTACGATGTTGAGGCCATGGTTTATTACTCCATGGTTGAGGCAAGGAGCAGAAGGTATATGATATTAGTAGCAAGCTTTATAAGGAGAGGACGTAGCGCATGTCAGCATATCGCTCAGGAAATTATGAATTAGTAAAGAAACTTTTAATGCAGAATATTTTGGACTCATTTCTGATTGTAACTATAGAAGATCAATTTAGTGAGGCTGAAGTTATTTAACAGGACTATAATTCTTCTTGTCATAGGGCAAAGAGAATAAAGGATTTTTTTTAACTAAAACAAATAAAATCATTGCCCTGACCCGCCAATAGCCCGCATCCCAGTCTAATCAAAAATTTGTGGCTGAAATTGAAGACAATGGTTGACATCAAACTACAAACAAACGAACAACTAAAAATTGCAATCACTGATAACTGAATTCTAAATGACGCTAAAACGCGAGAACTCTCGTTGAAACAATGCCCAACGTATTACAGCCATCATAAAGGCCAAATGATGTCCGATCCAGTATTAAAAATTAACATTTTCCATTTCAGTTGCATTTTTATCACATGTTCGAATACTTTTTTTCCAAGTAGTACTGTATTCGAGTGCTCTTTTCCATGACATGATTTTCTTATTATTTTTTGAGGCTAACATTGCTTAAAAATGTTTCTTTTTTTTAATTTTAAAAATAAATAAAATTTAGACTTTTGAATAAAGTGTTTATTATCTTTTTCTGACAAATTATTTTTATTTCAAAATAAACAGCAGGAAAAATCGTTTGTTAAATTTCACCCGCTTAGCGTTCGGATCCTTTTTTCCAGGGATTTTAATATGTCCAATAAAGTCAATATCTTGTAAAGACTGCACGAACTGCTATATCGTAGTATCGAATCAAAAGAGGCTTTGGTTGTGTTCTTAGCAGGCACTTCTATGCGAGTCTACAATTTATTGGTACAGTCTGCTGGAAGACCTTGATGGGCTATTTGCCGATTGACCATGCGCATGTAGTTCAGAGAAGCTCAATCGTTACCATGACTATAGAACGTGCAGGTCAAAGAAGAGGCAGGTAACTAAAGTGCTGTAAAGAAGGCTTGAACATTTATGTATACGTTTGGTCAGGCATTGTCCTGCTAGGATATAGCGTCAGTAATGCACTGAATGAATGGTATGACTAGTGAAGGACAATACCTGCAATTCATAACTGAGATTGTGAAGACCGATGGTGCATCACAAAATCCAAGGCCTACCGTTCATCCAGTAAGACGCCGGATGATACATGCTGGATTTGGGCGTCACTGTTGGCATGCATAATCACGTTGCAATTCTAATCGTCTGCATGCCATGCCTTGCATTGCCTTTCCTGTAATTATCACGTGTTTACCATAATTTCTTCATGGTGTTGCTATTTTTACAAATTGTAATGTACATTATTTGAATTTGTAGAAAACGGTCCACTTTATACTGCATAATGACAAGAAATGACCCGAGCCAATATTTTGGTAGAAGAAAAGAAAGATCCCGGAATGCATAATGTAACATTTGCGTATCGTTGCACAGGGAATAAAGGAATCTACTAAATAGTTTAAATAAAAATTTGTAGCACTCTAAAGAAAATAAATAAGCGCTTTCGTTTAAACATAGCATTAAAAGAAGATTAACTGAAAAACTTATAATACCAAAAAGTATCACGTATTTAAACTTAATTTCTTCACAAGACTAAATAAATTGAGCAAACGCGCAGGTATTCAAGGGGAATGTTCCTATTAACGATTGCAAGCAGTTTACTTTGGTTTGCTCTACTTTCAAGAATATTGAAGAAACGATTAATTCCATAATTTTTATTATTGTGAATTGTAAGTTAGGCTAGTGTAACTGTTTTTTAGGCGTAATTGATCAATATATAATTTTTATTTGGTTTAGTATTAATGTTATTTGAATTAATTCTATTTTAATATTATTCATATTTCTTATATACAAATTTAAAGCCACTTATAATGGAAAGCTTTTTGATACTAATTCGGCAATGTTGCATAGTTTTCTGAGGCGTTGAAGCTGCCGCGCTGAGAGATGAGTCGTTCGAGTTGGGAGGCAGAACTAGTTCTTTCCTTCATTAAAGCTGATCTCGCCGACGTTATCTCCTTGAGACTAGTGGAATCTCCTTAGAGGGGGCGAGAAGGAGATATCTTGGCTAAGCCTTTCGTTGGTTATTGCCATCTAATTTTAGCTTCCTCCTTATCCTCTTATATGTGGAATCCAGATGGCCTGAGATAGGGGAAACGAGATGTACATTTGCATAAAAATATCAGCTTACCTATTTCTTTCGTTTCGGAGGCAAATGCGAAATCTCGGTAAAACCTGGGGGAAAATCATGGAAATTAGAAAACTTGATATAGATGGTCACAACGTTTTTTAATAAACAAATACTACATGTTCATAAAATTACAAAAGATGTTCAAACTGTTGACCGTAAGCAGCAATGAATCCTGCAGTATCTCTTACATGGTCACTTGCAGCCACAATTCGAGTAACCAGCTCCTCTTCCGAATCCACAGGAATATCGTACATCACATTCTTCAGATGTCCCCAGAAGAAGAAATCTAAAGGGTTTAGGGCTCATTGTCAACAGTTTGAACACCTTTTATAATTTTACAAACATGCAGCATTTGGTTATTAAAAACGTTGTGAGCATTAGTATCAAGTTTTCTAATTTCTCCGTTTTCTAGAACTACATTAAAAATAGAGACAATGTTATGAGAAAGTCTCAGATAGACGTTGTATGTATGATATTTGACATTTTTTTACGTATCAAGGATTCATTTGCAAACCCCAGCTAATTAGCAAAATATATTTAAAATAAGGAACTCCACCACCCCTAAAAGTTTGTACACAGAGTTCTTAAACACCCAATATATAAATAAGTATAATATAGCGATAATATAGCCTTTGTTTCAGATAGAAAAAGCATGATGTAAACAAATGTTCAAATTGATCTCCTCTTGAGCGCTGCAGATATTGATACGAGAATGAAAAGCTCTTAGTATATTGCGTAACATTACTGTCTTGGTTTCCGTTTCTGGGGATGACGACGGTAAATTTCCTCACTTGTTTCTCGTTGGAAAATACCTGAGACATGCAGCATCACAATTTGTGTATTGGCTTTCTCTTGCATTGTGTATTGTCCATCCGTAGAATCCAGTTTATCTATATTCGTTTACCTGCTCAACACACAAAATTAGTTTACTTGCTCAGTTTACCAACAAAGATAATTACATAATACTTATTCAACTGTGCATAATCTACATCTGTAACATTTCGATCATAATGAGACTGATCTTTTGGGACAACCTACATAGAAATCTTTTCTCATCTTACATTAAGTTGTTTGTCATTAAGATCTCTCTGAAGAAAAGATCTTATTAGAGTATCATTCATTATGGCAATTTTCCCAAACGCTTAGGAATATCCCTAATATGATGAAATTCCTTGCCGTAATTTCGTAACATTATCTATTGATTCCAAGAAAATTATTATTCATGCTTTATTAGCCAACTTATTCTTCTGATCCTTATCAACGGAGCAACCTAATGCACCATTTACCGTGCTATTGCAACATGGAAACTGAATTCTAGTTCCTATGAAATAACAATCCTCCAAAAAACTTTTAAAAGTCAAGGAAAGTGTCATCCAATGCAAATTAACAATATCTAACAAAATGGTCGCCAACTTTAGAAATAACCTATTTAGAAGGTGGTTTAAGTCCACTTTTCCTTGTTTCAAGATATTCACAATAAGCAATTTTGTATATCAACGAATTTTTAAATGATCAAAGCATATGAATATTTGAAAAATATAAAGTGTAAATTGCGCATAAAATATCGATTCTAAGAAAAATGTTTGTTTTCTCGATGTCATTCTAAAAATGTAAATTACTCTACTTTCATAAAAAACGTCACGTATACTCGAATAAAGAATTAAGTAATCGATTATAAAATATTTTGAGCTTTTGTAAAAGAAAATTGCACTTTACATTTAGAGAATTACACTTTAGCAGAGCAAGTTTCTCTTATTAATATCATTTCTTTCCAGGTCTAAAAGTATAAGTTCAGTTTATCATTATACTTCTCTAAGTATATAGCGATACATTCTTTATATTCTATTCTTTTTCTGTTATTAAGATTCAAACGGAAATGTTGAAAACAAAATATCAAAACCCTATAGGGTTCGTTTGTTTATTAATTTAGTATTAATTTTAAAACAAGTATTTATAAGGCAATTTATTTCTATAGCCTAAATTCTAGAGGGAAAATTTTTAACCATAACTCTGAAGGAAATGCAAATTAGAATAAAAGATTATTAATAAAAATTTGTCTTATAGCAGAAATATATTATCAGAAAAAATAGAAGGAAAACTTCTACGATCGGGATTCGAACCACGAGCATCACGCTCGTTGCCTCTATCAACTAGGCCATTCTTGAACACGGTACAGCAAGGCTGTCACCAGGTGTTTTACCTTCCATTTTTTCCTGATAATATCATTACCTTATGCTTGGAACATTATCTCCAGTTTCCGTTTAATTTTTTTCTAACAGTAATGTTTACTTTTTATAATGCTTTGATATATACTGTAATAACATTTCATTAAATGTTGCTAAACTTATTTTTGTGTTATTTTTAAAATTTTTCATCCGAGGTTTATTATTAGAATTGTATTAATTAATTTAAGAGGTTTATAATTGAAATGTGCTAATACATAGACACGTGCATCGCAGCAAAACGGCGCATTAAATAGATGAACAAGTATCAAAAACTTGATTTTGAGTTGAATTCACTTCTCTTTCTGAGATCTTTCGTTTGAAGCAAAACGGCGCATTAAGTAGATGAACAATCAAGAAAAACTAGCATTAGTAATTAACAAGAATGATTTTACCGCCAAAGCGGATAAAGGGAACACATTTTTGTGGTATAGCATCATACATGGATACATAGAATTAACCTACATTTTAAAACACTTTAGAGAAAATATATAAATTGAGAAAAACTAAATTATAAATTACTATTAAGTAAAGTAATGTACACAGAGAATTTAAACGAATAAACTTGAAGAACTGAAATGTTAAATGGAGAGTGAAGTTATTTTTTTACATATTTGAACAAATAAAAATTCTTTAATTTGTAGGCATTCCCACATAATGTTAAACGAGCCTCAATTGTTAAAGTGTTATGTGTAGGCATCTATTATATTTTCATATTCAATTAGTAAATGTTTCAGAGCTCTGAGATGTGCCCGAATAAATGGCATTAAGTGAAGACCGTTCACCGTGGGTGTTGGACTCCGCCAAGGGTGCGTACTGTCGCCCCTCTTGTTCATTATCTTTATGGACTGGATAGACAGGGGCAGCCGAGGCGATGAGCGTGTTTGTGTGGGCGACTGCCTGGTGGAGAGGTTGCTCTTTGCTGACGACCTTCTCCTCCTTGGGTCTTCTCGCACGAACCTTCAGCATGCACTAGACCGGTTTGCAGCCAAATGTGAAGAAGCTGGGATGAAGATCAGTGTGGCCAAAACCTAAGTTCTGGCCCTTTCAAGACAGCCTGCTCAGTGCGCTCTCCATGTTAGGGGAGCCTCATTGAGACAGGTGGAGAAATTCAAGTATCTCGGGATTGCATTCACGAGTGATGGACGGCAGGAGAAAGAATTGGATGTTCGGATAGGTGCAGCAAGCTGTGTCAGACGTGAACTGTGGCGATCCGTGGGAACGAAACGCGAGCTGGGTAACAAAGCCAAGCTCTCCGTCTTCAAATCTATCTTTGTCCCCATTCTCACCTATGGTCATGAGGCTTGGGTAATGGCCGAAAGAGTGCGATCGCGGGTACAAGCGGCCGAAATGAGATTTCTGAGAGGTGTGGCAGGTGTTACCCTACTAGATAGAGTGTACAGCAGCACAATAAGGGAATCCTTAGGTGTTGAGCCGCTACTTCTCCGCATTGAGAGATCTCAGTTGCGCTGGTATGGCCACGTGATACGGATGCCGAAAACTGGTCTTCTTAGGCAGTTGTTATTTTCCAAGCCGGTGGGTAAGAGACCAAGGGATCGGCCTAGAACCAGGTGGCTAGACTACATGGAGAATCTGGGTTCGAGTCGCTTGGATATTACCAGGGAGGACATGCGCCTGATGGCGGAAGATCGCGATCACTGGAGATCCTCCATAGGGCTGCTGCCCCCGCGACCCTAACGGATAAGCGGGTTTGAAAAGTAAGTAAGTAAGTAAGTAAATTAGTAAATGTTTCTACGTTATCATCTACCATTGAACCAAGCGATTAACTACTATCAATTAGCAATATGTCTCACAGTAATTAGTTTTAGATACTGTTAAGCCTAACAGCAATATGCACTTGATAACAATAAGCTATGGATAACAATAGGTCTAACAACTCATAAGGAGTTGGTTGATATATTAAACGCCATATCTTAGCGTTGAAAGCTTCCAAAGGTAACACATAGTACCATTAAACAATCCCGACTATAATTAATTACTCTTTAAATTCACTGCCTACACAGTTGTTTGATATATTACATGCCATATTTTAGCATTGAAAGTTTCAACGGTACCATATGGTACCATTAAAACACGTACTACTAAACCAATCCCACTATCATTATTTACGCGCGATATATGAATTCTGAGACATCCTTATACGTATAGTCCAATATCTGCTATTACTGATTACTCATATATATTCGTGCATGACACGTCGTGACGATTTGCTTGATTTATTAAAAGCCATATCTGGTTATAGGAAATTTTTAAAGGGTATCATTATGGTACCATTAGAACATGTGCTATTAGAGCACATACCTAATCCGGTTATCTCACGTTCGAACTTGATCGTGTTCTGTCCCATATTAATGGATTGGTGAAAACAGAGTGTGAAAAGGTTAATTCGTTTTCAAGTTATCGTAATAAATAGTAAACTCCCTACGAATAAAAATATTATTTTGAATTAGAGACCGATCTCTCCTTTCAAAAATCGTCAATCACGTACATCTTCACGCGCACCATCTCATTAACGTTTAGAGCACGCGCAGAGCCGAACCGATGTGCTTATCACGCGTTTTCCCCAATCCAAGAATAATTCGTCTTTTCCAGCAATGCAATACACGTACTCTCTATTGCAACGCAATGCATTGTTGGAATTGTGTCTACAGACGGACAGACGGACGGACGGATAGCTGGACAAAGCGATCACATAAGCGCTCTTCTACGAAAATTTACTAAAAACGATTTCAGAGTCCTAATTTAAATTTGCTGTCCCCTATAAAATGTTTTCCAAATTTAGGAGGCGTATTCAATAAGTTTCAGGCTGCAGGCTTGTACAGGTAATTGGTGTTCAGGATGTTAGCGAAGATGTGCATATGCCGCTAGCGGATGTAGGTGTCACGTCTGGGAGTGTGATGAGAATTTACGCAAGGGAACATACTGTCCATTATCGCTACAGAGGTTGATGTGAGCGTCAAAACTGTTCAAACCATTATCATGTACACTGAGTTAGCAAAACTCATGGGATAGCAAGCACATTGATTGATGGGCATGGCTCACGAATTCACAGGGGTAACGGATTCTGGGAATGGACCATTAGACGTTGTGGGAAGAGCTTGGATAAGTGATTAATCAGAAATGACACGTCGTCGCGAGTTGACGTCTTTTGAACGGGTTATGATAGTAGGTGCCCGACGCATGGGATGTTCCATTTCGGCAGTGGTGCAGGAATTTGGCTTTCCCCGCTCAACTGTCTCCAGGGTGGATGAAGGCATCACAGTTCACAACAGGCACCATACCGGGCGTCCAGCTGCCCTGAATGATCGTGACCGGCGACACCTGGGACGAATGATTCAGAGAGACAGGAGCGCAACAGTGCAGCAAATCACAGACCAGTTCAATACTGGCCGCACTAGAAACGTCTCTCGGTGGACAATCCGTCGGAATCTGCATGCCCTCGGGTTTGGCACCCGTCGCCCTACACGGGTGCCAATGCTTACCCAGCGTCATCGGACACTCCGGAGTGCATTTGCCACCAACCATCTTGGCTGGACTCTGCAACAGTGGCAAATGGACTGTCATAAGGTCATGACCTTGGCTGGACTCGTCATAAGGTCAGATGAGTCACGATATCAACTGTACCACGCTGATGGGAGGCACCGTGTGTGGCGCAGACCTCACGAAACGATGGATCCCGCATGCCAACAGGTGGTGGTGCAGGGTGGTGGGGCGTCAGTGATGGTCTGGGGTGCATTTTCCTGGTTTGGAATGGGCCCTCTGGTTATCCTGGACCAAACGTTGAATGGTCCACGGTATCGTCAACTCATCGGAGACCATCTGCACCCGTTTTTGACATTTCAACACCCTGACGACGTAGCAGTCTTTCAAGATGACAATGCTCCATCACATCGCTCCAATGTCGTCCGCGAATGGTTCGAGGAGCATGCAGGAGAGGTCCAACGACTGAGCTGGCCAGCCCGGAGCCCTGACATGAATCCCATCGAGCATATCTGGGATGCTGTTGAAGTCAGGCTCCGGGCACTGGATCATCCGCCCACGAACGGGCAGCAACTATCTTCGGCTCTGCAGACTATCTGGTGTCAACTGCCTCCAGAAGTGTACCAGGGACTTGCAGACTCACTACCACGCCGTATTGCTGCACTCCACAGGGCCAGAGGTGGCCCGAGCAGATATTAAGTAACTATCCCATGAGTTTTGCTAACTCAGTGTATAGTTCACTGTATCGTTATGTAAGGGCTGCTAGCCCACCTTTCCCTTGTACACTCAAGAAGGCGGGATTAAATGCCGAAACTAGTCAGATGATTTTCGACAAAAATGTTGTAGAGCAAGAAATATGAATGCTTTTATCTTCTTTGTTACGTCCTTTCGTTTCTTCGAATTTCCTTTGACTAGATATGCCTCAAATTACTTCTGGGATAATAAAACAACAAAATTTTACCGGTATGCTAGGAAAAAGAAGTTTCAGAAAAAAAATGCTAAAACTGTATTCATTTTTTGCCACATCTAAATCGTAAACAAGAGTTTTGTTTTTATAATTTTTTTAAACGAGAGAAATTTTCGATATAAAAAACATAATATTCTAATCTTCAGTTTTGACTTCTGATGAACTGTGAAGAACTTTTCAGATGAATATCCAATTAGTTTGCTCAAGGAAAAGTAAATAAATATTAAGTTATTAAATTTTTGCAAAGTTTTATAAAAATATGAAATACGCAAATAAAAAAAACTTTGGAAAAGGGAAAGGAAAAATTAATCATTTTTTCCCCAGAATTTTGCCAAAACAAATTTCCAACATTTAATATAAAAGATCAATATTGTTATTCAGAATAATGGAACACAAAATTTCAATCTACATTAATTCGGTATAAAAAAATAAGAATAAAAAACCTCATAATGAAACTTCTATAAAAACGTTATTTGGTTAGAAATAAGCTCTTGACATTTGCAGTGAGAAATCAATATATTGCAAATTCGATGGAGTTCTTATTCGCTGAACGGAATATGAATTGAAAAAATAAAACAAAACAAACATTTTATTGTACATATTTTTCTGGAGATATTTTGAATTTTTTGTACAGGGTGTTGCCGATAACTACAGGGCAGTATAACGGGAAGCCTACTCGCTAGATTTCAGGGGTCGGCTCGGTCGAGTGGCAGAATGGAGGGAAATGAAGGTGGCCTGCAGCAGCCAGCAGTTTCCACAGTCGGGGAGGGGGGGGGTGAACGGCAAAACTGTCATGTTTTTGATAAAATTACCCAATTATCATTTGATGTCGAGCCGGCCCCTGCAATCGAGCGGGTAGGCTTCCCGTTATACTGCCCTATAGTTATCTGCAATACCCTGTACATGGAAAATGGCTTTCTTGAATAAGAAAATACTGACAGTACAGGGCGATTCTGAACTACTTCAGAAATGTAGGAGAGTATTAATTAAAATAATAATAAGCTTCTTTATTAATAGTGGGGCATTTGAATCATGAATAAAGAGTTATTCTAGAAAACATTTCTGTCGTCTATCTTAAAGAAGAAATTTAGAAATCTTTGTAATTAGAAATTCTGTATAAATATTGACCTGTTGAGCATTGTGGAATTTGTTTGTTACGATGAACAGAATAAATCTACAATTACGGGTTAATTTCTACGAAGAATTAAGAAAGCATTGGTTCTTAAAATAATTATTTTTTGAAGAAGATTAAAAGATTTTGTATAGATCAAATATCAAGACTTTTGCATAGAAATAGTTTTTAACTTGTAACAGAATATGCATAGTAAGGAAAAACCTCTACCCACAAATAATCATCCCAGATTTGAAACGCCAGATGTTGTTTTTATGCGGTTAAAGATTTTTCCTTTCTATATAGGCAATCCACCCACAGTTTCTTCTTATTTATTTTTATTGTAATTGAACAGACAAAAAGGACAACTGATTGTTTGGTTTTGTTTCTCTAGAAAAGAACCAAGAAAATGAATTTCCTTATCTAAGAATTCTCAATTCTCCGACAAGTTGAGAGCATGATGATCAAACGACTACAATAACCAATTTACTAAAGAATTCAATTTGACACTGCCACTTTACGACTAAGCAGACAGTTCTCTATAGTCTTTGCTACTAATTTTAATGTTTCATTTTTAGAGCAAGCTCAATAATGAAATAGTTTATATAGCTGTGCAAATTTAACAGTTTTGCTTATTCATTAATATTGCAGGAATATAAAGAATAAATGAGAACTAAAATAGGTAAAACAGAGCCAGGAAGCCAGAAATTGTGGATGCACTAACACTAAACACATAAAATAAACACACTTTTCCACATACAGTAAAATGAAGTATGTGGAAAAGTGTATTCATTTTTATGGGCTTAATGAATGAGAACTACGTAAAGAAACCTAAGCACATTTAGTTTTAAAACATTTTCTTAAAGATCTTAAAACATTTTCCTTAAAGTTTGCAATTTCATTTCCTAGATTATTTAAAATTTTCTATGCTTTCTATGTGAAGAGATTAGACCCCTTAACTAACATAAAACTTAACCGAAAACCTAAAGTAATCTAACCTAAGATAATATAACATAACGCCCAAGTTGCACACGGGTCCCAAATTTTTTTTCACTACTGGAAACAAATTGGAAACAATTCTGTTTATTTCTTCTATATATTTCATGTTACTTCGTCTACATTAGTGACACCCAGTCTAGAGCACGCGTATTCCGCAGACTTCAAATCAGAACAGGACTTCGTGTACATCAATAATTTCTAATCTGGGATACGAACTAGCTCATTTAGGAATAGCCACCAACACCTGTGTGGACAAACGTCTGTGAGGGAAGATATGCGGCAAAGATGTGTGGGCGAAAGATGTCGCGATGCAGTAACCAATCCCAATTTCTCCACAATTCTAAATGTTTTCTTCGTTCATTAACGTGTAGTCTTTTTAGAACGTTGAAAAAATAATGTTGGTTGAGGAACACATTTCTTGTGTACAATCTCGTTGACAAATCAAAATTGTCTTAACATTTGAACGAAGTTGACATGCTTTCTTAGGTTTCCTTGAATTTATATTTTGCCAAAAGATTTATGCTTTTTTTTTATTTCTGGATCATAACCGAGAGCAATAATGCTTGAAAGAAAACGCATCTAATCAAAGATTTGCTCTTTCAATTCGGAGTAAACATCCACACGACGAACATTTTATTCTTTCTAGTTAACCATCACTAACTATTCAAATTTCTTTTGAAAAAAAACGCATCAAAAAGTAGCGTCAACAACGATAATCTGCATTAAATTGGTGTAGAAAACGATCTCACGATGCTTGGTAACATTTGGGCCCATGCTAGAGAATCTCGAATACATTGGGGCCCATCCGTGGAATACAGTACAGGGTGATTACAAAAGAACTTCTCACTTTTAAAAATTTATTACATCAAAGCTATTCAGAATATAGACACACCACATACGGATTCTTAAAGAAAAACTCTTGAAGTTTATTGTGACACAGTTAAAGATGTTCAATATGCCCCCCTGTCGTGACACGGCATACATCAATGCGGTAGTCGAATTCGTCTCAAACCCGCATTAACATGTCTCCATCAATCCCACTTATCACTACCGTAATGCGTTCTTTCAGCTCGTCTAGGTCACGGGGAAGGGGTAGGGTGAAGACCTTGTCCTTTACACACCCCCTTAAAAAGAAATCACAAGGTGTAAGGTCGGGGCTCCGTGGTGGCCGCTTTGCTCGACCAATCCACCGCTGTGATTTCTTTTTATATGGGGGTGTGTAAAGGACAAGGTCTTCACCCTACCCCTTCTTCGTGACCTAGACGAGCTGAAAGAACGCATTACGGTTGCGATACGTGGGATTGATGGAGATATTTTAATGCGAGTTTGGGACGAATTCGACTACAGGGGGCATATTGAACATCTTTAACTGTGTCACAATAAACTTCAAGAGTTTTTCTTTAAGAATCCGTATGTGGTGTGTCTATATTCTGAACAGCTTCGATGTAATGAATTTTTAAAAGTGTGAAGTTCTTTTGTAATCACCCTGTATATTGTGCCTGATTCTAAGTACTAGAGTAAAATAACCATTCAGTTGTTTAGTTCTATTAGTGCACAGAAGAAAGCATCGATTTTGCAAGCCAGAAATAAAAGGGGATTCATGTTAATTAATCGCTTTCTATAAACTTAATCAATTATGAAATTTTCTTTAGCTTATTCGACACTCACTTATAAGACACTCACCTTATTAATTATTTAATACAACATACAATCCCAAGCACGATGCAAAAAAAACTAATACAATAAATAATCCAATCTTATCTCTTCTCAAGTTTTAGTATTTCCTTTCCTCCCATACGCTTAAAAAAAGGTTGTCATAAACTTTGGTGAATGATGTACCTGACAGTGCAATATCATTTGTCAAACTTCATAGCCATGTGATATCCTTATCATTTATTTTGAAGAAACCGGACGTCGAGTTCGTCGGTAAACTCGGTGAAACAATGAGCAAACATTATTTGTGGTAAAGTTGTAGTTCTGTCACCGAAACCTATGACGTTATTAAAAAGTGTAAGGCAAGTCTCTATAGATCGTAGATTTTTTTTATAAACTCTAACAAATGATTCAACAGCGAAGAACATATGGCGCAGCACAAAATGAATAGTTCACCGGAAACAAATGGATTAATATTAGAAATGGTACAGCTATCTTTAATTTGTTTACAAAATGCATAGAACTTTTCAAAGACATCTCCGAGATGGTGGAGAAGATTCACTCGTAAAATTTTGATGTTTTTAAAGAAACGAAAAATGGCATCTTTCCATATCCATTCAACAAGAAGAAAGAATATACTGCATGTGAAAAAAAAATGTATAATCATATCCAGAAAAAGTCACAGGAGAAATGTATTTTCTACTTCAATTTTGTATAATCATAATAATAAGTCTTCAAGAGCACACATTTTAATTATAATAATAATTATTAAATTGTATATTAGGTCTCCGTGCTGATGTTTTCATTGCCCTAAAATCTTCTATAGCTTTTCCTCTATCAATAATTTTTAACTGCTCTTTGACCACTGGTATTTATCCCACTCTTCTCAAACAAGCAAAAGTTACTCCTATTTTTAAAAAGGGAGACCCTAAATTATTTACTAATTATCGTCCTATTTCGGGTCTCTTTTTCTTTAAACGTTATCTCAATTCATCCACTCATATAATCTTATTAACCCTACTCTGAATAAATCTGTGGGTACCGCATAATATGAGCTTACTGAATTTGTTGCGTCGGAAATGGCTTCTGGTAAATTTGCTGCAGCAATTTTTGTAGATTTATTCAAAAGCATACGATTCAATTCCTACTCACCTACTTTTAGTAAAGTTATTTGCTGTTTTTAACATCCGTGGTCCGCCCTCAGCGTGGCTCACTGATTTTGTCCGTAATAGGCAGTATTTTATGATTAACACAGGGGTTATTTCTCTATATAACCAGAAATCTAAGTGTCCCACAGGGATCTAAACTATCACCCATGCCCTTTAATCTATTTATTAATCACCTTCTCTTACTCTTTGATTCTTTAAGGTAATTCTGTATGCCGACGATGTAACATTACTATCCTCTAATCATGATATTAATGCTCTGTTGTTCTCCCTTAACGAAGCACTTAAACGATTGGAGTACTTCGAACTCTTTAGAATTAAACATCGAAAAAACTAAGATTATGCTTTTTCATCAACGAAATAAACGAAACATACCAAATTTTTTTACCTGTCTACTACGATAATAATCTTGTAGCAAGCACAACTTCATTCAATCGGCCTCTGTGGCTCAGTGGTTGCGTGATCGCCTCTGAAGCCCGAGGACGCGGCTCGACCCCGGCCGAGGACGACGAGGATTTTTTCAGGGGGAAAATCCTGAGATCACGCACTTCCTTCGGAAGTGAAGTAAAGCCGTTGGTCCCGTGTAGTCGTTTGCCGGCTGCACCTTAAAGAACCCTTGCGAGGCAAAATTTGCGGCCCCTATAACGCCGTCCTGAAATGACCATGGCAGTTGAAAAGGACGTAAATACCAAACAAACCAAACCAAACCAACTTCATTCAAGTACTTAGGTCTTGCTTTATTCTACGATCTTTCCAATCTATATTAACACCCTTTTATCTAAACTTAATACCAAACAAAGACTGATTTCTAGATTAATCTATCAGCTCCGTAATATTCTTATGTTACTTTACCGTTCGTGGATTCATTCTTCTCTTTGTTTTAGTGTAATATTTTGGGGGCCTACTAACTCGTATAATTTAACTAGGATTCTTAAACTTCAAAAGTGGTTTCTTCGCTCTCTTCTTAACATTTCTAAACGGTCTTCAGTTATCCATTGTTTTGCACCGTTTCCGAGAAATGATGATGATGATGATGATGATGATGATGATGATGATGATACGTAAAGAAACTAAACCTCTTCCTTCCCATATAAATGAAATGCCCTGTTCATGTAAATGGAAGTAGACATGGCTGATTCGTTGCCTGGACTGTGTTTGAGTGAGACTACATGGCTGCAGCAGGTTACAGTAATGCCGAGTTGGCGGATATACATTTCACGTACGGTCAGGCAAATGGGAATGCAGCAGACGCGGCGCGTCTTTACAGAGACACGTACACAAATTGACGACACCCTGATCGTCGCATGTTCATCCGTCTTCACCAGCGTTTATGTGACACGGGTACATTTAACATCACCCCCCGCGAAGGACGTCCGCGAACCGTTGGGGCTGCTGCACGGGAACAGGCCATACTGCTCCATTTGTCAATAAAGCCATTCTTTCTCGGAAACGGTGCGTTGTTCGACCTATGTTCATAAGGAGTTTTTTGTTCCTTGCTATTGAATATGCATACCATTAAATTTACGACCACGACGTAAATGACACCCTGTATTTCTTACAACTTTGCTGTTTTGTCTATAAAAGTTTTAACTCTTTACTTATGGTATCCATCCCTATATTTATGTCTTTTAATTGCGACAGACATAATTATTCTACCAGAAATGCTCATGGCATCTATTTACTTGTGTCACGTCGTAACTATCAAAATAAATGTTTTGCAGGTATTTATTGTTGGGTACAGGTGCCATCAGTAATTTGCACTCTGTCTCCATATTGTATTTATCGCAAATCCCTAAAAACATTTGTCTTAACTAATCTATTGTGCTAATTTTTATTATTAAGTAGCGGAAGAATGGAGCTACTTATTCTTTTCACAATGTCCGTCTGTCTGTCCGTCCATCCCCATCATAATTTCCGCATTTTTTGAGGAAGAAGGTTGAAATTCGGAATGTAGCTTACTATGGGCATGTGCAACTTCACTATTTAGTTTGGTTTTGATTGGCCCACTGGGGTCG
Source organism: Rhysida immarginata (assembly GCA_023313115.1). Taxonomy (NCBI): domain Eukaryota; kingdom Metazoa; phylum Arthropoda; class Chilopoda; order Scolopendromorpha; family Scolopendridae; genus Rhysida; species Rhysida immarginata. The sequence goes on from JAHWFO010061024.1 coordinate 4,096,849, forward strand.
GAGTTTTGGGGGGCGGAAATTAGAGGGGACCAAAAGGTCTACGCGTATTTATGCATATAAAGGAGTGAAATTCGGTAAGCAGGTTCCTCTAAGCAAGATAAACATCACTGTAAAGTTTGGGCCAAATTGTCCCAATAGGATCAGAATTGTGGGATTGGCTATTAGAACTTGGTCTTTAGAACTCTATGGCAACATATAGAGTGTGATATATCATTCGATCGAAAATGATGAGAAATGAAAGACGATAGGGTCCTTTTATATTTTCTAAATACAAAGTTCGAGAAAATCAATTTTTGATTAAAAAAATGGGGGGGGGGGTTAAAAAATGCAGATGAAGGAATAAAAAAATAGACGAACTCAGGGCTTCCGCTACTTTCCTATACCTTCCTCGGGAGGCTTAGTTTCTTGTTCAGCTTATGATACATAACTGTCATGTACGTACGTTTACTCCAGTTAGTAAATTTTTTACTCAGTCATTAGGCTATTTACTATGTCGTATACAGTTGTTTATATTTGTTATATGATTATCAACAGCGTTAGTTACGTTATTATTTATATTTACTTTTTTTCTTTTTTTTCTTTTTATTATTTGTCTTTTTTGGCTTTTAATTTATTATGTTTCGAGTCATTATTTCTTGAACCTCTTATTTTAATTTTAATTTATAATTTACTGTTAGAGACCTTGAGTCTGTGACTCCCGGCCTATCTTGATTTGTTTTTAATTTGTTTATGTTTGACCTTTGTTTTCGTTTTTTTGTTTTTTTACTAACATTTCTGTAACATTTAATTTTGATTGCTTTTTAACACCCAGGGCCTTACTTGTTGGTCTGTGACCATACTGGCCCTGGTGGACATTTTCTGTATTTTTTCTTGTTCAATTTATAAAGAAATAAATAAAATAAATACACTTTGATAACAGATTGGAGAACAGATGCGAGTAGGCTTTAGTGATATAATCAGAATACTAACTTACCACTATTAACAAATGCAACAGTAATCATGCGTGTGTACGAAAGTCAATTGGATCTTTTGTGTGTTCATACCAACATGGTCAGATTTTTTATGGCATAAAGGGGAAAATATGCATGTATTAAACAGCTCCAAGTTGCAAAATCCCTCCACTTCATACTCACGGATATTTGGACGACGCATATAACAGCAAACGGACTTTGGTCTAAATAAAAAAATCATTTTGGATTTTAATAGTTCTTTTTATTTCTTCTTTTTTTAATATACAGTATAAAAAGAAAATATAAAAAAACGGTTAAAATGATGATACAATTACATAAATAAAGAAAAATCTTTGTATCATACAATGATTGATCATAGTGCTATATTTCATATCCAACTAAATAGTTGGTTGGTTTGTTAGAAATTTTGGCGTCGACGACTAAGGTCATTTTGCGCCTTTTACACAAGCTATATCTGTTAGCAACCCGGGACAAACACAAACATCCAAGTCCACGGCGGGATTCGAACCCACGACCAGGCGGACTCGAGAACTAGAAAGCCTACGCCCAAATAAATAGAACCTTACCCTACAACATAGTGATAACTTTGAAAAAGGTGGAAATAGAAACTGGTCAGTTTTATTTCCACTATTTAAGGCATCTGTTTATTTCGTTGAAAAATTATTCCACATTTACAATGGAATGTAAGCATTAACTATAACGTAGCTTCTTTAAAAAATCTGTAATACAAAATGAAAAATGGTTAAAGATTGTGGACAACCCATCTCCAAAAATTGCTTTTAATTAGTCGGTTATACTGAAACCCTACCTATCCTCTCCCTAACTGCGATTGGTCGGCCTTTTCGCGCTGCATTACTTGGTTTCCTGAACAACCCACGACATAGAATTGCTGCCATGGAAAGCGATGTAGCGATGATGCATCATTGCTTTCAAGAAAACTAGATAAAAAGGCCCGGTACCGAGACAAATTTTTCGTGCGCAACTGAAAATCTCAGGATGAAAAGAAATTTCAGAAGTTTTTGGTAGTTTTTCACGCAAAAAGCACACAAAAGTGCTGTTCTCTTTGATTGTTCAGCCCCTTTTTGCTCCAGCCAAAAAACTCAGAAAGAGAAGATATTTCAACTCAAGGTGATACGAATACTCCTTCATTTGTAAAATTCGTGTGACAGTCGATATTATGTTCGTGTGATTCTTGTTCTAAAATCTTGCTAAAAACGCCTAAAAATAAACTTTCAATGTTTTATGAAAAACAGGATTAAAAAAATTATTTTGGACATTTAAAAGAACCTCTAAAAATTTCCCTTCTACCCCCCTGATTCACCAGCAACATCGTCAGCCATTTTTTTTTCGTGACGATTCTGATCCAATCGCAGTTCAGCAATTAAAAATGTGAATTTTTGTTTTGAAAGAAATAAAGTTTAATTATAAAAATTCATTTAGGGAACACCAAAAACTTTAAGAACTGAATTTCTTTTTAAAGTAAACAAAAGAACTAGTTGCTCTTAGCGCTTGCAGCACGATGTCGAGTTGTGATTAGGCTTCGACCAATCGCAGTTAGGGAGAGGATAGGTGGAGTTTCACTATAGTTAGTTAGGTTTTTTGGGCCCGTCTACAGGTAGGACACTCTTGTGTACCTTCAAAGGATAATCACAAACATCAATGCCCACAGACGTATTCGAACAGGCAATCCGATGGTCCAGAACTGGAAAGCTTGTGCCCCAAACCTTTCGGTCACCAGGATCGAAAAATCGGTTTGGGGTTCCTCATGTTTATCAATGATCGTCTTCGGTCTTATGTTTAGTTTCTAGTACTCTTCCATAGTTTCCTCATCTCCATTCCTATTTCTATCTGGTGAATTGTTACCTCCCAATCGTCTCATGTTTGAAACGAGAAGATGAGCAATGATGATTTGATGAGTGCTATTCTCTGTTCAAGATCTTTCTGTAATAGCCTTCTTGAGTTTGTTTTCCGTAGAAAGTTGGGTGTTTTTTTCTAAAGTATGCCACTTATTTTATTGTGTGCGAATGCTGGTCTTCATTGTTTTCTACGCTGTATAACATCAATTAATGTCGCTTCAAAATAGCCAAAGATTTAAAATTTCATCAATTTCATAAGATAGCGATAAGACAAATTAACTAACGCTTTCAGCATTGTCACTGGTTGGCAGAAAAACTAATGCTTTAAAAGTAATGAAATTGAGTGTTTTGTTTGGATCATTAAACGAAAGTTATAGTTCACAATTTTTAAAGATTTACGATTTCATTATGTACCGAAAATTTTCATGGAGAATTTACATAATAATTAATATCTTTTTTCCTTTGGTATTTATTGAATAAAGATTTTTGAATTATGCAAAGATCTCGGACAATTTTAATTTGCAATGTATATCTTGTGCCCAAACGAAAAGCAGGCTTTCAAATTAGCGTCGTTGTATCTAATCGAAGTTGGTAAATATGATTGTCGATAGAGGTAGCGTCATCCCGGCTCCCCACGTCCCAAAACAGCTCACTCTGCCATGAAGGCCGGAAAAGTCATGTTCAGTTTCTTATACCATGAAGAAGGACCCATACTCCTCGACTGGCTAGAACGCATTGCTGAAGCCGAAACGGGCCATCGAAAACAAGCGCAGAAAGAAGTTGTCGAAATGGATAGTACTGCTCCAGGAGAACGCTAACCCACTTGTGGGCAAGAAGACCCTCCACCTGCTGGAAACATTTCAATGGGAAGTCTTCAAAAATCCTCCGTACAGCTCCGATATCTCCCCATGTGACTCCCATATTTTCGGCTCCTTAAAAAAATCACTGACAGGTCATCGGTTCACCTGCGGCAAAGAAGTGCAGAACACCGTGGTAAAAGGACCCGTATGCAACCCAGAAGTTTCAATACAGAAGCTATCATTCGCTTCTTACGCTCTGAGATCAGTGCATCATTATCAAAGGCAATTATGTGTAGGTGTCATGTTACACATTAACTCTATGTCAAGTATTCTGTACTTAAAATATTCTGTAGTTAAAATATTCGTTAAATATAACCGCAATCTCCTTTTCATTGGGGCACACCTTATATAAATGTATTAATGTTCTATTATCCAGGTAAACTATCTATACAACTTCAAAAATTATCCACTAAAGGAGTGAAATTAAAAATAATAAACGACATTAAAAGAAATAATAAAAATAACAACCATAATCCGTCGCCTATTCACACGGTCAAACTGCTGATACACTATTTCAACAGACTTAGTTTCGTAACTACAGAAATTGATATCCGATTCATGGCAATGCATAATCGCATAACTCCTATATTAACCGGAGTTTTTAAGAGCCTGTGATTTTTTACGCTCTTCCCTCTTCTCATTATTTGGTTTCTCAGTTTGGCATCTAATGACTATTTTTAATTTCGCAAATTAACATTGCAATTAAAGGGAAAGCAATTCAATTATGATGATGGAGAAGATGTTAGCATCATCACCGAGGCGATTCTAAAAAGGCTATCAGAAGCTGTTGAAAAAGGTTTTATGACCGCAGTGCTGAACGTCGAGACAAAAATCACGCTATTTTAAGAATATATACGAAAAGCGCAAAATATTTAATAAAATAAAAAAAAAAATTAGGAACAACTGTGCATCTTCAGTTTAATTGAGCTGTCGTTCTTTTTTTCCATAATCCTATTTTTCGTATTAAAACGCTTTTCGTTCTATTTTATATTTCTTTTTGTAAAAATAGCTATAATTCACATAATATTATAACAAGAATTTGGTGGATTCGGGCAGAAAGTTCGTATTTTTTTGCTCAGATTTACTATTAAAGTAATCGATCATTATTAAAGAATTTCGAATTATTACTCGCTTTTTATATTTTAACTCGCGTAGATAGAGGAGTAGGAAAAATAATATGAACAGCAGTGAAATGAGACAAAACATTTATTAATATGGCGATGACCCTCCTTTTGCATTAATTACAGCTTGTATCCGACGCTGGATGGACAACAAGGATGCGTAGCCACTCCTCCTGTAAAAAGATTGCTAATTCAGAAAATGTCTTTGGAGTTGGAAACCTGTTGCGCAGCTTTAACAGTAGGAAGCAGACGATCAACATCATAGGCTTCTGGTGACGTTATCCAAACGTAAACACGTCCGCTTGTCTGGAATAATGTGAACGATGATTCGTCTGACCAGATGACATTCTCCTATTGTTGTTGTGTCCAACTTCTATGCTTGCGATACCATTTTTGTCATTTCAATTTCGGCAATGCATGGAGTCACCAATGGTTTTGGAATAGCCGTCCTGCCCTATATGTTCGCTGCATGCAGTTCACGCCGGATAATTTTTGTTGATATAGGTTCTTGTAGATGTGTGTGTGTTCATCTCAGATGTTTTCTGGGATGCTGCAGCCTTGTGCTTTCTGGCCACAATCCGCTTCAAAACCCTTCTGTCTCTATCAGTGACCTTGGTAGATGATGTCTTTCCCTGTTTCTTATAGGCTGTCATAACAGTCGATACAGTACTTCTCCCGAGCCCAACACGTGCAGCCGTTTTCTTACAGAAGGCTCCGGCAAGTTGGACCCCAACAATCATGCCTCTTTCGAAATGTAAGAGGTAAGCCGTAACGCAGATTCAACGCCGCAATAAATTTACCATCCCACGCTAGCACTGCTACTAAGAGACTGATGTGTGTATATGCTCACCCGCTAGGTGGTACGGTTCAAAATTAAAGGGCGGCACTTGACGACACGTTTCCTAGAGCATTGTATTTATATGGATGTTCATATTATTTAGTCCAACTCCTGTATATACAGACATATTTTTCTTTTTCATGACAATTCTACTGCCAAGTGCATGGCAATGAATGCTTTTATTCAAATTTTTTAAGGCACAACTATTGGGTGCAGCAGTCCTATGGAGACAGAGTCTATGCGTGTGTATTGAAAAATATTGGATTTTTGAAATTCTGACTTCGGATTCTTAAAAACCACTAAAAAGTAGAATAGGAATGTCTGTAGGACCCACTCTCTATCTCTTTATCTTCGTCGATAAAATTGGGTTCAAAACTTAAAAAGTTCCACACTTTCAGGGCCGCTATCTCTTAAACCAAGGCTGTCCAAGATTTCTGTCCGCCTGTAGCGCCCGTGCACGCGAGTAATCCCCCCCCCCCCATTGCACATTACGTTGATCAGTTCCTTAAAGTTGAGTTGCTATTTATCAATTCGACACTGTTAAAAAAAAAAAAAGAGGCAGTTTACCATTTTGTATTTCCTTCGTTTTAATATGACAATTTTCTCGATATCAGATAGAATTGTATTTTCTTTTTCACGATTGCATATTAAGCATTCAGAATCCGATCTGTGAACAATGAAAAAAAACAGATTCTCCCACTCCGGTTTAAATACTGGCTCAGTGATTTTATGCTTTTTCGGTATGTGCGCCATGTTATGCGAGACGAAAAACAATCAAGTATCAGTAACAAAAGAAATAATGCCTCATTTAACGGAATCGCTCCCTAAAATCTGGCAACACTGCATAGGGAAACTATACACACTCCCCTCCTGAGTTTTGGACTATCTCCTCGGCTTTGCCCGTGAGCTTTACCCGCGAGCTTTTTATGTTGCACGCGGGCGACGGGCACGATTTGGACCGCCCTGTCCTAAACGGTTGGATCAATTGAAAAAATATCAAGAATAAAACATTTCTCGAATATTGTGTACAATCTAAATATACCATTAAAAATAGGGGTTCCTATTTAAGATTTCAAAGTTACCTCACACAAGTCTATATTCAGGGTTCAATTATAACGCTATCAACGAATTATATCTTCAAAATGAACCAGAACATGTTATGAGTACAAGTTATTTTGAGTAACATTGTAATAATATTCAAGTAGTAATTTCGTGATTTTTTTTACAAAACAAAAAAGAGAAATGGTTTATTTTTATCCTGAATTGGAGCAATATGGTGAAACGGTAAAACATACGCATGTATATTCCGATTTTGCTTCATAGATTTCGGGACTACAGTATAGTGTTTAATAAAAGTACACAAATTACTTTTCCACAAATAATTAATTTATGTACGCATGCGCATTGCGGAGTCTATGCTATCTGCCGTCAAATATCCAATGAAATCCTGAATTTGGACCAGAACTCGTTTCCTGGTTCAAATCCAGTTCGCGGATCACGAGATTTTATTTTTCATGTACATCATTAATTGAATTTTTGACAAAATATTCCTAGTCCCTTAAAAATTAATATTAAATAAGCACAACTGAAACATTACGGAAATATTTTTTAAAATTAAAGCAATGCTGAGTACGAGAGATAGTAAAAAACTAACATAACTTAAAAAGTGAAAAATATATGAGGAAACATGATTACACGAAAACTCTGTATTCCTTAAACATTTATTTCAAGTGAAGCAGCAATTCATGCAATTGGTTCATCGTTATAAGACAAATCGATAACTTTAATTTTGAAAAACGAAAACTAGGACACAACATAATGAGCACTTCAAAGCTATAGGAAACCAGAAAGAAAGAAAAATACTAATACACGAGCATGAAGCAGATGCAATAAAATAAAGAGAAACACACAGCAAATAAAAGTGTCATAGGTGTCGCAATGAATTTTCTGTTTTATTATTTTCGAGTTATTGAGGTACATATTTTATTCTAAAAAAATATGAGGCCTGGTTCAGACAGAGAAAACAAGCAAAGAGATTGCGGCAAATACTGGAACTAGAATAAAAACTGTTCAACGCATTGCAGAAGCTTTTGAAGGTAAGATCTGAACTATCAACCTCGAGATGTAACGTTGTCTGAAAAAAATTCTGAATAATCATGACAGGAGATCATTAAGGCGCATGGTGAAGGTAAACCTATGAGAATCCACATTAGAACTGACGGGGAAATTTAATAAATTAAGGTACAATGCGCCGGGAACTTAAAGTAATGGGACTAAGCAGATGCTCTGCCACAAGAAAACCGCTTGGACTAATAGGAGAAAAGATTACTGTTCGGCCGAGAGCACAAAAATTGGAAGGTGGAGCAGAGGAAAAAAGTCATGTAGTCTGATTAATCTAGATTCACTCTATTCTATCTTGATTTTGCAACATTATGCAGTAATAACGTCTGCCGAGTATCTGAATGTACTCAATGACCAGATTAGTCCATTCATGAACGAGTTATTTCCTGAAATATTCAAGGGCGACAATAACAGAATTCACTGAGCTCTAATTGTAACTAACTGGTCCTGGTTTCATGATCAGTCATTTTAACGCATCAACTGTTTCCCACGAAGTGCTGACCTTAATCCTATTGAAAGTCTTTGGGACGTATTGCAGAGGGACATACGGTGAGGTTCAATTATCCCCGCATCACTGCAGGATTTGGATGAAAAATTACTGGACCACTAGACAAAAACAGACACAGAGAAATTCCACAATTGTTGAATCCATGCTACGGCAAATGCTACGTCCTCAAAGCGAAAGCCAGTCCAACACAAAGGTGTCCATAAATTAAGGGATTTGCTATCACACATCCGATCAACATCAAACTTCGTAAAACCATTCAATAGATTCTGTAAACACTATTCATCATTAAATATGCAGGTGGCAATTCCACTGGTTACGAAACGTACTTTTTAACCTTCATTGGCAATTGAGCATTCGTTAATTGTTGCCAATAATTCATAGTTTCCATTTAGAGAGTGAAATGAGAGGACGAATAACGACGACTGGAAGCAGGCCAGTTCCAGGTTGAAGTATCTCGGGCACTGAACGTATCAACTAGCGTCATTTTAAAACTGTGGATACGATTCCGACAGGATGGAAACACCCGCAGACACTTTAATCAGAGTCGTACAATCACCACGCCCAGAGAAGTTTGCTACCCTTCTTTACGTGCCCGTAGGAACAAGAGAAGCACAGCCAATGATACTGTCAGATAATTGTCAGCGGCCACTGGGATTAATGTTTTCAGCCAAACGGTATACAAGAGACTTCACGCAGTTGGCCTGTATGCTCGTCGAGCGATGAGGTGCGTCCCGTTGACCCAGGGACACCGTAGGAAACAGTTGGCTAGGTACACCGAACATGCTGCATGGACACAAAGACAGTAGAGTCAGGACTTGTTCTCGACGTGTTCTTTGGTACGTGGAGAGAGCGTAGGACACGGTTCAGCGCCGCTAACATCATTGAACAAGACCATTATAGCGATGGCGGTGTTATGGTGTGAGTGGACAACATGATAGGTTCCCACCGTACACCGCTACAAGTCTTCGACGGGGCCAAAACTGGCCTGATGTATCGGGATAGTGTCCTGCGACAACATGTTCGTCTCTTCAGAAATACGGTAAATCCAAATTTCCTCTACATGGACGATAATGCCCGTCCGCATCGGGTTGGCATAGTGGATGACTACCTGGATGAGGACATCCGGCGATTGGATTGGTCAGCACGGTCCCCGGACCTAAACGCCATCGAGCACTGCAGGACCTGTGAATGTCATTGGCGCAGGAATATTAAACGTCACCTGCATATTGCAAAACTATAGGGGGAGTGGTTGTTACAAGTTTTTGTGTCATAGGTGTCCATGCACTTTTTATGTTGCTGACACCTTTGTGTTTAATGATTGAGTTGTGTTTACATGACCTAGAGAACGGCTGTGCGGAAGGGTTTCATTCTGCAAACCCCTTAATTTATGGACATCAGTGTATATATTAAATTGCACGACTTTTTTGTGACCTGGCTGTGTATAAGCTTTTGAAATAAATACAGACTTTTGACTCGACCTAGAATTATAAGGAATAATATGCATCAAAATTCTTTTTCTCTGATGATGAAGTACCAATTTAATTTTAGAACAAATTACCCAATATTCTTATGATCCCTCCTGAACAAAGTGACTGCAAAATTACCTTCGGTCAATGACAGTTTTTGCTTTAAGCTAATGTGAGAAACATTACATATGGTGAAATCTGCTCAAAACAATTTAGCATAGGTCTAAGAATTTAGACGATCAATAAACAAAGCTTAAAAAAAAACTACATCGTCGAACGCGAGAATAATGATTGAAAAAGTCGGCCACCTCTAACTCAAGCTTAATGACATCATTATTATTATGAGCATTAATAATGAAACTAACGACTAGGTTTTCTCGAAATGATGTCGTGACTACGTCTGCACGTTATATGTATGAATAATTTAAGTATGGCAAGTGCATGACAGTTCGCTAATAGCAGTGACAGGCAACGGAAATTTAATAAAAAATTTGAATTTATTCTGATCATAGATAAAGCGGAAAAATGAGATTACACTTTTTATCATGTCGACATCTGGAGAGATGGGTTTAATATATAGAACAGTGGCGAAAAAAAATCTTTCATTCAGTGTTGGGGAATAGCTATTCTTCTTTAGAAAAATAACAAATATTGTTGTTGTTGTTTTTATTTTTTTATTTTTTTTGAAATTTAAAATAAATTGTTTTTCCCCTTCTGTATTAATTATTACAAATTAACTTTTGCAAAATTAATAAAAAATGAAATAAACTTTTCTTATAGTACGAACTACTGCAGACCCTAAGAAATGTAAGCAATATTCTCAAAAAATTTAAAGCGTTGACGCAATGGTGACAAATAAAATTTTAACATCCTATGATTCTCGTAAGAAAAACACCGCAGCATGAAAAGTTCAAATGCAATTTCAGATAAACGCTCACAAAAGTTGCGAGCACAAAGAAAAATTTAATGCTCCGGCCGCACCAGGGTTAATTCCGAAAGTCATAAAACTGCATCTCAGTTTGTGTTGGCAAAAGTGTGATGACGAGTGTAAAGTACCAATATTATGATGATCGCGTGTCATAAAAATAGTTTTGTCGCTGTATTTTTAAGGTGGAAACAACATGATGCACTTTTTTTCTAAATGATGACCAATGATGACTTGCTATAGCTAGTATATCTCAGCTTTATTATATACCAGTAATAAATGAAATGTTTCATGAAGTGATAAATTTCAATGCAATGTAACAATAAAAAAAATAATTTGAATAATCAAAAAGATTCACAAAGGCTTTTAAAAGCTTTTTAAACGTACAGGAATTTATAAAAAGCTTTCCTTATTTAAATATCTCTTGCTGGAAAACGAGCGATCGAACCAACGAACCGTAATGTGATCATTCTCAAGGAGATGGGGAAGAAAAATATCGAATAAGCAATTCCACTGAAACACTTTTAATGCGTGAGATATCATACAATAAACCTGGTTTTTTCGGCCTGTCAGACGGCCTAGTGAGATTGAAATGGCGCCCAACAGCGTCTAGGACAGTCTGAAAGCATAGGCTAGCATGCTGCACGCCCGACAAAGCATACATGATGCCTCTTTTGATATGCTTCTCTTCAGATCGGCATATGTGTGAACGCTTCCCTGATAAACCTTGCATTTCAGATAGGCCCATAAATAATGGAAGCGGGGAACAAGGCAAATCTTTTGGCTGGTAATCTACACATTATTCTTATCAAATTTCGTACCCGTACAATAATTAGTTTCCTTTCTAGCGTTGGTTAAGTAGGAGAATAGAAATATAAGACAGCCAAAACTATGGATAACAACAAAAGGAAGAAACCACTATTTCACATAAATGAATATTATAAAATAAAAACTCATATGTACAGGGTGATTATAATTAAAGTCAACTTTCAAAAAACTGTAAAAAAAAAAGAACCACTGATCAGAATGACCTGAAATTTGACCTGAATACACGCGAAGAAGGGGGAAATAGTATGGCATAAAGAAGATGTTGGGATGGGAAGAATCGGTTTTTAATTGTCCTGAGGCCAAAAACCGCAGAAAAAGAAGAGTGAAATCGATTTTGATTTATCGCGAGACTTTGCGCAATAAATGTTCAATACGCTGTAAACCGTTTTCTGACACAAGTTGAAACCGAGAAACAGCATGTTCCAAAACACTTCGGAGTGTATCATGTTTGACGTTGTGAATGTGTTGCTCAGTTTATGTAGCAATCGGACCATTGAACACAACTTTTTTCAGATAATCCCGCAGCCACAAGTCGCAAGGATTAGGATCAGGTGATCTTGGTGGCCAGGCTGTTGGAAAACGATGGCTGATAATTCTATCATTTCCGAAATGCAGCTGCTTTACTGGATTTGCAATGTGCGGAGGAGCGCCATCTTATATATTTTTTCTTATACCATACCATTTCTCTCTTCTTCGCGTATATTCAGGTCAAATTTAGGTCATTCTGACCAGTGTTTCTTTTTTACAGCTTTTTGAAAGTTGAACTTTAATTAGTTTAAATTTGAAATGAATTTGGTCTCCTTATAATGGGGAAATTTGTGAAATAATAAAATTAAAATTAAAATTAAAGTCACCAATCTTGAAAAAACTTGGGAGATATAACCAGTCTATTGAGGATGTAGATGAAGTTCTTGTGTAGTCTATTGAAGATGGTAGAAATAAAATCAGTCTATTGAGGATGCAGATGAAGTTCTTGTGTAGATGATGTTGATAGGAGAAGACGGTGATCTTGAAGTACTCATGAAATTTTGAAGGGTTGATCCAAATTTTTGGGATAAATTTCAAATAATAACGTTTTCGAGAATTTTTTTCTCATCATCAGTTTATAAAATATTTGACAGTTGTAAACAGTTTAAATAAGAATGTAACAATTGATATAAAGGTGATGAAGCTGAGTTGATTGTAATTGTTGGTTATGATTGTTGGCTATTTTATATTAGGGTGATTGTTAAAAAGTAGTGTCCATTTATTGTTTATTTCTATTGATGGTTTGGCTAAATTTTTGTTGTTTGTAATGATGTTTATTGTTTCTTTAATTAATCTTTTTTTATAATTTTCTTCTTTTCCAATGATTTTTGTGTTATTCCAATCTGGTGTGTGGTTTTCTTTGATACAATGATTTACTAAATGGTTGTTTTTGTCTCTGTGGCGAAGTGCTCTTTCATGTTCTTTTAATCTTATTTCTAATTGTCGTTTAGTTTGACCTGTGTAGATATGTTCACAATTTTTACATGGTATTTGATAAATTATATTTCTAATGTTCCATTTTTCTTTATTGTTTTGACATATTTCTTTGAAATTGATATTTGTGCTATTATTTTGATTGATTGTTGTTTTTAGGTTGGTGGTGGTTATTAATGTTTTAGTAATGTTATTTGTTATTTTTGGTATGATTTTTATGTTTGGTACTTGTTCTAATATTTTTTTCTGTTTGTGGAAAATTTTATTATTGTATTGTATTGAATATCTTTTTTGTTGTTCTTGTAGATTTGGTATAGTTTTTGTTGTATTGTTTATAAACGCATCTATTAAAATTTTGTCTATTAAAGTTACTGGATATTTGTTTTTTAATAGGTTCAGTTTAAGTTTTTTTAAATTTGTAGGAATATATTTTGGGGGTGTAAGATTTTTTATTCTTTGTAAATATTGTTTAATAGTGTTAATTTTTTGGTGTGTGGGTTGTTGTGATAAGTAATGTGGTATGTTGTTACCTTTTGTTGGTTTTTCATATATCTCAAAATCTAGATTATTTTCATTTTTCATAATGTTTATATCTAAAAATGTGATACGGTTGTTGGTCATGTTGTTGTGTGTAAATTTTAAAGGATATCTTTCTTCTAATAGGTGTATTAATATTTCTATTGGTTTGTTTGTTATGACTAGGATGTCATCTACATATCTCATCCATATTTTTATGTGTTGTTTGTGTTGTGATTTGTTTAGTAAATTGTGTTCCATGTTATTTAAATAGATGTTGGAAAGGATTGGTGATAATGGGCTACCCATGGGTAAGCCTTCAATTTGTGAATAAATTTTTTCATTGAATTTTAATTGATTGTTGGTAAAACATAGATTTATGGATTGTATGATTTTTAGTACTTTCGTGTAAGGTAATTTTGTTTTTAATTGATTTTTTATGATGTCGAGAGTTGGTATGATTGGGATGTTATCATACATAGCTGTTATATCTATAGTATAAATTTTGTCTTTATTTTCTAATTTTAGTTTTTCTAATGTTTGTTTGGCTAGTGTTGAGTTTTTTATTGTGTAATTAAAATCAAAGAATTTTTTAAAATAATTATCTAGAAATTTTGCTAGTTTGTAAGTTGGTGATTTTTTGGTGGATGTTATGATTCTTATGGGATTTCCTTCTTTATGTATTTTTATTACTCCATAAATTGAATTTGGTGATGTTTTTCCTGGAATTATTTGTTTTTGTTGTTCTTCATTAATTATATTTTCTTTTTTTAATTCATTTATTTTTTTAATAACATTTTTTTGGAGTTGTATTGTTTGATCATTATTTTTTAATTTGAAAATTTTATTTTCTTTTATGAAATTTTCTATGCTAATAATGTAATCTTTTTTCTTTTGTATGACCATTATTTTACCTTTGTCTGCTTTTGTTATAATTAGATCTTTATCTTCTAAATAAGTTTTAAATTTTTTTATTTCCTTATGCCAATATAGATTTTCTTTATTATTCTCGAAAACGTTATTATTTGAAATTTATCCCAAAAATTTGGATCAACCCTTCAAAATTTCATCAGTACTTCAAGATCACCGTCTTCTCCTATCAACATCATCTACACAAGAACTTCATCTGCATCCTCAATAGACTGATTTTATTTCTACCATCTTCAATAGACTACACAAGAACTTCATCTACATCCTCAATAGACTGGTTATATCTCCCAAGTTTTTTCAAGATTGGTGACTTTAATTTTAATTTTAATTTTATTATTTCACAAATTTCCCCATTATAAGGAGACCAAATTCATTTCAAATTTAAACTAATTAATTAAACTCCTTAAATCAATAGTTGAACTTTAATTATAATCACCCTGTATATTTTGGAGCTCTCTGTCTCCTTCATCAGTGAGAAACAACAAGTGAAAATAACTAATAAGACCGCTGCAGCGGTTAACCAATAACAGAAATTATTTGACAATGAAGGAAATTAAAATCATCCAATCGGCTGTTAGTATAGGACTATCGTCGTTAATCAGGAACCAGTTAGATGGCTTATGCTTGGCAATTTGAACAGATTCTAGGAGAGAAAGCAATTTCTCATCTTTAATAGAGTGGATAATTTTAAAGTAGAGAAAATTTGCAAAAATTCAACTATAATGTAGACTTCAAAAGTTCCTATACTCTGTGAAAAAAGCTAAAAACATTCTAAAAGACATGATTCCCAGAGAATCCTCCTGCCCGGGTGTTTATAAGTTTGTATGTTCCTCTTGCAATAAGTTTTATCTGGGATATTCAAAAAGGCATATCTCCTATATTAAAAATGGTAAACGGGGTATATGTTCTTTTGCAATATCATATTTTACAAGAAGACCATAGTTTCTCGACAGATGGCTTTAAAATTATCCAATCTATTTAAAGATGAGAAACTGCTTCCTCTCCTAGAATCTATTCAAATTGCCAAGCACAAGCCATCTAATTGGTTGCTGAATAACGACGATGGTCCTACACCAGCAGCCGATTAGATGCCTTTAGTGATAAATAATTTTCCTTATTGGCTAACCGCTGCTATATATAGCGACTTTGTTAGTTGTTGGTGTCAAATAATTTATTTTTATCGGTTAAAAGACGAAATATAGTGCCTTCACTAGCTGTTATTTTCAATTGTTGTTTATCACTGAAGAAGCAGACCGAAAGTTCCGTAATGTAGATACGAGTCTTTATTTTATATAACTCATTTATGAGGAATAGTGGTTTCTTTTTTCCCTTTGCTGTTAAGTAGGAGATGGTTAATTATAATCTGCCTGTGTACGAGTATAAGTACTTGTTAAAATTTTGACGAAAAATGCGATGTATTCACGCTACTGAAATAAATATTTAATATAATATTAATAACAATACAAGCATACATCTCCCTCAATAAAGCAGCAAAACCTACTCTTTAAACCGATTCTTAAAATATTACAGCGCTTAACCACAATGAAGCAACCATCTAGCCAGCAAAACGAACTGGAATTGCGCATTCTCTAAAAAAATACGCCCACGATTGCTTAAGGCTAACTGTTACATTGCTTAAAATGTTTCTTGCATAAGGTTTGGCATTTTCCTCAAAGTTGCCTCATCAAAACTTTTATAGGCTCGGCTACATTTTTGATAGTTGGAAGGTGATTAATTCTGGTCTCCTCTTCATGGAATTAGTTATTATTCTTTTAGTTTGGAAGTTACTTGATTAAATAAGGATATGCACATCTCAGTCATTTTATTAAGCATATACACGTTTTGCACAGAATGGTTCGCCCAGTGATGTTCGAAGCCATGCGGTCAGATCTCCAGAGATAAATACAGCAGAGCAACCTCGCTATTATCATTTGAGCGTCTGAACGTTTGCGAGTGTCGGCAAAACAAATGATCGATTCTCAACCTTTTCACAGCCGCGTACCACTATAGCAAAACAATTCATATTCGCGTACCACTAAAGCAAAACGACCAACAGAGCATTACCAACGACCCTTTGGGCTCTTCGGAGTTCTTCCTGTTCAAGTATCAACAGTTTATCTCTTGCGTACTAACGTTTGAGAACTGATGATCTAACGGATTTCTAACGAAGTATGATAGTAGGCACTAAGCCAGATGGAAGCTGGATATCGGAAACGGCTGTTCACCTGAACTTCTCAAGTTCCACAGCTCCAAGGGTGAATCAAATACGGTGCAACAAACAAAACACATGTAATAAGTGGCGGTTCCGATGTACGAAGAGCATTCGTTGATTAGAGACGTCGAAGAGGAATTGTGAAAGCAAGCAGACGGGTACGTGTCAGATTTCAACGTTTCCACGACGGATCATAACAGATGATATGACCAATAAAGCACGGGGAATGTTGCTTGGTCGGATAAATCGAAGTTCTATTCTGTGAGGTTGATATCAGGATCAGTATTTGTAAAAAAAAAATCAACTTCTAATTTGTAAAAAAAAATTCTGATTCAACTTAAACCATTTTGCACATGTGAACATTATGTTATTGTTTAAATTTTTTGTTATATTCACAATATTGTATTGAGAGTGACAGTTGCTTGTCCCAGAATGATAGAACCACCTAACAAAAAATGGACTATAGTCACCAATGAAATGAAGAAAGCTAAACGTTTAGTCACCAATTTCTCCATCTACTTTGGTATCCTGAAATAATCCTTTAAATTATTTTCCAAAGATCATGGGATGAGGAAAAGCATTATCTGAATTTGAAAAAAAATCACAAAATTATGTAAGCAAAACATTTTTATTAGATTTATTGTAAGGAAAATTAATAGGTCCCATCATGTTATGCTAAATTTTGGCAAATCTAATGGAAATTATGGCCAAAAGAATTCCACCGGTAGACGGCTTGATTTCCCGCCAAAAAAGACAAATTATAAACCAAATGAGTTTAAGGCAAACAGCTTCACAGCCCAACAAAAATGTTTCCAAATAAACAGCTCATTGATCAGTAATAGGATGTGGCTGGGGGTGGCCGTGGCCTGGTTGTCTCTTCGGTTGGCTTGCCAATCGATGGAGTTCAGCAACTTCAGGCGCGGCCAGCTGCTGGTTGGGTGACGGCCAGGGCTTGAGGGCCACTGCTGGCGGAACAGCTATTTGGGGCGCGGCTGTTGGGGGACTTTGGTCTGACCCATTTGCCGATTGACCATAGCTGGTTTTCCAGCAGTTGGTGACAGCCTCTGGTTCGTTTATCCCCAGCAGCTCTTCCAACATGAAACCCCCCGTGCTTCGGAGGGCACGTTAAGCCGTCGGTCCCGGCTGCTACTGTCAACTCGTAGCAGTCGTTATTTACTGGGATGGCGCAAAACTCCCTCGTAGGAGTAGGTGCCGCAGTAGGTGCCTCTGTACTAGATACTAGATACTAGGATGTGGCTACATTAAAAAAATGCAATCGCAGAACAACTCCTCCTCTAAAATCGCATCATAAGGACAAGAGAATGGTATCTCGTGAAAGGATGAATTCAGCAGGGTAATATGGATCGACGAAAAGAAGTTTAATCTTGATGGTCCCGATGGATGGAGTCGTTATTGGCACGAATTAAGGAAACAAGAACGACTGTTTTCTGTGATAGTGTGAGCAGGTTTTGAAGGAGGAGTTAAAAACCCAATTGCATTCGTTTCAGGAAGGATGACGGCTGTTGCATGTTCTTCAAACCTTAGATGGACCGTTTTTCATATTGTAGCAAGATAATGCACCTGTCCACAATGCAACATCCACTTGGAAATGGTCTTTGAATAATAGAATCCGTTATGGACTGGCCGCCGTGCTCTCCGGACCTCAACCCTATGGAGAACTATTGGGGTATTATTTCCAGAAACCTTTACCAAGATGGACGACAATTCTGTGGACGACCTCTTCAAGCAATAAAGTGAGCACGGGACAAAATTGAGCTGTCCAGCTTACAACGATTGATTAAAATTGATAGATTATGGCAGATAAATGTATAACAGTGTTGCAAAATAACGGTAATTTTGTTGGCTACTAAATTTCTTTATTCTGTATAAAATTTCCACTGGTTCCATCATTCTGGAACAAGCAAACTGTCACTTTCAATACAATATTGTGAATAAAACAAGAAGTTTTAAACAATAAAATAATGTTCACATGTGCAAAACGGTTCAAGTTGAATTAGAATTCATTATATGTTTTCATATTGTGAAAAAAAATTATTAAAAACGTTATGACACGTGAAGACAGACATGTCATTTTGGAACAGACCTTATTTATCAGCCATCATAAACACTTACAATTCGAAATTTCATATGCAAGTTTCCTTATGCAAATAAGGTAAATTTAAATAATCAATTATATCTAGCTAGAAAAATAAAGGGTATAAAGAAGGAATTTGATTATAAAGGGTAAATTTCAGTTTAAAAAAGTCAACATTTGTTTTGACTTAAAAGAATATTATTAACAATCAAATAAATAATAGAAATTTACTGAAGGGACTCCCCCGACTCTAACGTTACCTTGGCAATGGTTGAGTTCTGACCCCTCATGTATTAATAGAATCTGTTTACCTTCATGCCTCCTACCTGTGTGTGAAGTTTGGATTATACCTTTTGAAACACCCTGTATGCAAGAAGTTTGCTTGCAAAAAAAATAATTTCTGATTTTTTCATCTCTTCTAAAATAACTTCCTGCCTGAATAGGTGTAAAAATATCAGAATCAAGATAAGTGATATGATGTATGTACCCCAAATCAATTCGACTCTTCTTAAAACGAAGCTGCAAAATATTTAAGTTCACAAAACCTACAAAAAATTATCACTGCGTTAATAAAACTTATTTGAAGATACAAATTCAATTTCTAAACGGCAGCATTTATTGATTCCTGATCAATATCATTATCAGAAGGCACAATTTTCTAGGACGGCATTTGTAGAGGTAACAGCTGGCTAAGAAATGGTCTCAAAATGCAATTTTTAATCAATTTAGCCAGAACACCTGACATTACATACAGATGATAATTAGATGATAATTAGTTATAGATAAAACTTTTAAATTTCTATCCTATTTTTTTTTTTTTTATCAAGTATAGCTTTCACACAATTTTCTTCTTTTAGATATTGATTATTTCGAATTATCAAAATATGAAATAAATTCTTTTTTTAAGTCTTTAACCCTTTATTAAAATTCTTAGAATCTTGAATATTATTATTAATACTTTTCCGTTTACAGCAACCTTCACAAACTCAACGTAAGTAAAGAGTGTTTCAAATTAAAGTTAACATTTCGTAACTCGCCACACCAAAACCTATTCATCAGAAAATCATGATATTTTGGGACTGCCTTAATTACGTGATGGGAATTTTTTCCAGAACAAAAAAGTTAGTTTCAAAAAAACCGCGAATAGAAGATGCATTTCAAGATGAAATACTGCCAGATGCTAATGCAGATCCAAAGTCATAACTGTTTAGCATCTTCCAGAACGCGCTTTGCTGGTAAAATTGTTTTTTACAAAATCGTGATTCTACTATTGAAGCTTTGGAAAAATTTTGTTCTTTGAAGCAGTTACGAAAAGGTCCAACGGGTTAAGAAGAATGATTGTGAAATTTGAAAAAAAAAACAGGCTCATTTGTTGTTTAGCCAGGAAGAGGACGAAAGCATGTTGATCCTCAGATGGTGGATGATGTGACGACACAAGTGATGGAGGACAGGATGTCGAATTTCATACGTAGCACTAGTGTTCGGCCCATTGTAAATCAGGAATTGTAAATCAAACTCGTGCAACTGCCCGCAGGATTCTCCAAAAAATTTTACACAACGTTCTTTATGCTAAAGTGTATTTATTGTTACGTTCTTTATGCTAAAGTTCTAGATAGATAAAGTATGGTCACTCTGTTCCCCGTCACTTGCCGACAAAGCGGCGTAAGGAATGGTTCAGGCAAGTCACGTGATTTTCCGTGATGTATTTTTTTCCTTTCCTATAAGAGAATGACAGATGTTGTGCTGTCGAATGCCAAGGGGCTGTTTAAGGCGGATTATTTGCGTTTCCTTCAGGAGAGGAAATCGCAAAGAACATAGAGCGGGTTGGCTGCATAGAATTAAGCGAAAAAAATTTGTGTAAACTGGATCAACGAGGCTGACATGAGCGAAATAAATCCAATGAATAACATGCACAACATAAATGGCAATGAATAAATTATGTAAATAATTTTTATATGTTATTTTCATTTTTTTTTAAATCGTTATGTTGCTAGGATGCATAAGATATTTTAGATATACTGAACACAGTGCATAACTTGGAAACGTGACGTGATAGAAAAAAATCTAAAAGCAGATTCGGATTCTACATACAAATTACTACTAAGAACACTATGTGTGGTCTTGGTCACAAAATGCGTGTTGACTAGTGTAAATTAAATCTGAGTCCTTATCTGAATTTCATTTTCTATTATAATTAATTTAATATTGCGTCAATAAGAACAATTAATATGAACAATTGGTCAATTAAACGATATAACTCCAAATACCAAACTATTGGTTATCCAAATAGTTAAACCTAGACTCGCATGACGGGTGTCAACCGTATAGGTTTGAAGGGTAAAGAAATGAAAGTGGAGCGTCAATGGTGTTCAAAACTTATATTCTGCAACAATATATGTTAGTGTTCATTACTATAACTAAAAAAATTTATTTTTTTTTGTCCGCAAAAAACGCATTGTTGCATGAATTGTTGTATGAATTGTTGTATGAAAATTAGTTTCGTGTGGTAAATTTTGAATACCATTGTTGTAGCCGTTGGTTTAACAGCTTTTATTCAAACTTAATCCACGGGCCATAATATATTTAAGAGTTTTGCCCGGTTGTTCCGGGGAATGGTAGAGGGAATAATATTTACTATTTAATATACTAATTTACTGTTATGTTGCGGCCTAGTCTGCATATAAAATAAAATGGGCTAGTGCGAGTCGGACTCGCGCATCGAGGGTTCCGTACTACCATATAATATATGTACCAAAATATGTCAGGTTCTGGAAGGTGTGGCAATGTGTTCTCGATTTCGGCTTTTATAGACATATAATCTATCATAGTTGAAGTGTCGAAATTTATAAAATAAGCGCTTTGAACAAAAAAGTTTTCAAATATTAAATTAACAGATCACCTGAAAAAAGATTTATGTTTGGCGTTGCGCAAGTCCAACTCACGTTTGGCCAGTTTTTCATTATTTGTTGTAATACTTTAGAGTTTGAACTACAATCATGCTAAGTTTGACGCTTGTATGTATATCCGTTTTTACGATAGAACAAAAAAACAACAACAAAAAAAAAATAACAAAAAAAAATGTTTACTTTTATTATTATTTGTTAGACAATCCGCCATAATAACACTTACTCTGTGAAAATTTCAAATGGCTACCAATTCGCGTTCAAAAGATACTGCCCTTAAGAGTATTATCTTACCACACAACAATCCCTGGCTTTGGACGGATTGCTGTAACTTTCTTTGTTGGCCTCGGACGGACAGACGGATAAGAGAATTAGTATATTAGACGGATAAGATAATATAGGTGATTCTTGCCTTCAATAATACATGTAATTACAACAATCATCATCTAACATTGCATTAACCTTACCCTATGTTTTGTAACATTATAATTTATATTTTCAAAAAAAAATTAATATGCCATTCTATATTGTTTATTATGTTTTTTAAACATAAGTATTAAAAGGTTTGTTCATTGCATTGGTACTACAGAACTGTTATTTACAATATAGTTAATTTAGAAATACATTAGTTATGAGAAATGAATGTAAAAATGTAAGGTGAAACGTTAAAATTTTTTTATTAAACATGAGCTTATAACCAATGATCTTAACAATACCTGAGCATGTTTATTATCATCTGAGTTATTCTATAAAATTATGAACATATAAATATTTGCTACTTAAATAAACTTGTACATTATTAGTATTCTTTTTTTTTTCTTTTTGCTTTGGTGTTAGGCTACTACTTTTTGTAGCATTTCTTTTTTCTTTTTGTTGTTACTTATAAATACCCCTTGCAAATTGAAATAATTAAAAAATAAGACATAACAGGTATTATTAATTTAAGGAATAGGCCAACATAACTTAATGATTCCAAATTGCAATAAAAATAAAATGACATAAAATGCATGAAAAACGAAAGATCTTAAAAGTTGAAACCAAATGTTACATACGCGTCTTTACACAAATTTGGCTGCCTCCACGGAGTAGCCATACTTTATCTATCTTGAACTTTGCTCTATGCAGCTGTCGTACGCCTTCTACTGGTGGTTTTTGGAACTAACTTTTCTTTTACTATTTTTTTTTATTTTGCTCTAGTAAAATTTCCCATCATGTAATTAAGGCATTCCCAAAAATTCATAATTTTATGATGAATAGTTTCTGTTGTAGCTAACTATAAAATGTTAATTTTAATTCGAGACACCCTGTTATATGACAGGATCTCATATATTGCATCTCAAACTCAAAACTCACAGACAGTAAATCCAATGAGTATCAATTATTTTTATTGGCTCATGTAAATGATAAAATAATTTCTTAATCTATTTTACGGAAATTTTGGTCGATTGAAACACTATGTTCATCGACGCGAACGTACGCTTTGCCCTACATTATCTTACTTTCATTTCTTCCAAGTTTCGCAACTCATTGCAAATATATGTTTTTTAAGAAATCCTTGCAGAAAAACAATCATATGGTTTGAAATACAAGAGTCATGAAGGCCAAAGTAATCCCAAAAAGCACTCCTCACAAAAGGATTCCAGCATAAGAGTGATATCCGTGTATTCTCTTT
Organism: Rhysida immarginata; assembly: GCA_023313115.1. Classification (NCBI taxonomy): domain Eukaryota; kingdom Metazoa; phylum Arthropoda; class Chilopoda; order Scolopendromorpha; family Scolopendridae; genus Rhysida; species Rhysida immarginata. The sequence goes on from JAHWFO010061024.1 coordinate 4,120,132, forward strand.
CGTTGGCTTTTAGAAACTGTTTTCTTAATCCTGGATGACGACTCATATTTGATTGCACAAAGCCTAATTCCATTTTTGGATTTAATTCAGAAGCGAAGTCAAAATTAACCAGAAAACCAGAAATGATATTTTTTGTTCAGCAGCTTTTTTGGGACTTCGGTAATTTATACTGAGTTCTTTTGTTTTTTGTAAAAGACCGTATCAACTTAATGAAGATTTAACAAAAAAGCGCAATGTAGAGTGCTTTTTGCAAAAAAAAAAAAAAGTCCAGAAAAATTGGTTATGAGTTCATTTCATTTTGTTTCCTGCATCTATATTTTTCTTGAATAATTCACATCATCTTAATGAAGACGCACAAATCCGTTTTCAATTATGGAGGAACTTTCCTTTTGACGATATCTTGTTTTCTAGAGAATTCGCTGGTCGATAAATATGGCCTCTTAACGATTGCAAATTTGTATTGACAATTTCATTAATGAGCATTTCGATGTGATTAATTTTCATAATATAGTGATTATTGAGGACTCTCCTAAGCTTGCGCAATTGATATGGTTAATAGTGATTGTAAAATGTTGAGGTTGCTCGAATTTATTTGAAGATTCCATTAGAAAGATATTCATGAATAAGTTAAGATTATGACATGGCTTTATTCGGCGAATTCATCGATTTGCCTCTTGTGATCTTGCCGTTGCTATATACGTTCATTGAAATACCGATGTATGTTGGTGCTATTTACTATTTCTTCTTTCGATTATTTAAAGAATGAATAAATAATTTTCAATTTAAGGAGATTAGGAATAAAAGTGTATGCATCAATTTGGGACACTCTGTTTATAAAAATGGATGTTGGTATATATGAGATTGATAAACTCCAACATCATTTGACCGATCACCATAAAAGTTGGCACATGTGTTTTTTCATGGAGGTTTTTATGATATCCATTTTAATAATATTAATTAGTAACTGGAGATACGTCTCCATTTTACTTTAACTCACCACTAGATGGCTCTGCAGCATATATATTATATACAATTTTATCAAAAAGAGCCCGAGCAACGCCGGGTTTATCAGCTAGTAATCTATTAAATAGGGAAGAATGGAGCTATTTATTGGTTTTATAATGTCCGTCCGTCCCCTTCATAATTTCTACATTTTTTTGAGGTTGAAGGTTGAAATTTGGGATGTAGCTTACTAAATACTTTCACTATTTAGTTTGGTTTTGATTGGTGCAATGGGGTCGGAATTACGAGGATGGGATTCAGAGAGGATGTAAAGGAGTGAAATTCAGTATCCAGATTCCTCTAGGCAAGATCTACATTACTATGAAGTTTAGGCTCAATTATTCCAGTGGGGTCGGAGTTGCGGGGGTGGCAGTCACTTGGTCTGTAGAACTATGGCAACAAATGGCATGTGGGCATGTGATGTTATTCCATCGGAAATAATGAGAAAGGAAAGAAGACCGGAGGTTTTTTACATTTACTACATATTACGTTCGAGAAAATCAATTTTTTGATTAAAAAACTTGGGGGAGGGAGGTAAAAAGTTCACATAAAGCGGTAAAAATAGATGACCGCAGGATCTGCTACTTGCCTTATTCTACTCGGGGGGAGGGGGTTAATTTTTTGTTAATAAATATATATGTCGCAGACACATAGCGTAATTGGACACTTCGTGAAATGTCCAGACACTTCGCGAAGTGTCCAGTTGCATTGGACTCATACTGTAATTAGGTAGAATTACAGTATCTGTCTGGACACTTCATGAAGTGTCTACAGCAGGCCAGACCGATGCAGTAACGATGTCGAATCCCGTGCAGGAATATTTTAGCGATCGCAATGACAAAAAACTGTTTTAAAATTTGCCATATTATAATTAACTGAAATTTAAACTTTTTTATACGAATTTATTTTATATATTATTTTCAAAAAAATGGTTTAGTTATTAGTCATAAATTTCAACAATTTTTTGCAATGATTATTTAATTTTTATAAAATTAAAAAAATGTAACTGTATAAATAAATATCAATGCAAAGTAAAACTTTTTGAATGGTTATGGTATAAATTTCTTGTAATATATTCGGTTTTACCTTGTGAGATAGATGACAATCTCAAAAATAAAATTCTATGTGAAAAATTTAATAAACGGAAACTGAAATGATTATTCAAAGAAATTGAAGCAAGAAGAAGGAAGCAAAAACAATTTATGGCGAATATTATAAGATAATATTGAACATTAATTCTAAAAAAGTAATAAAATAGATAAAAGGAAACACAAATTTCATTTTTCTTTATTTAATATTTATTTTCATTCTAAACAAAACGAATTTGGGCTGATTTACAAAACAGTATTTGTGGATGAAACATATGATATCAAAATTAATTAAAAGTCTTTCAGTATTAAGGCACGGCATACTACCATCACATCTACTATTGTATTGCGTACCGTCCCTTTTACATATATATCTTTTATTGAGCAAAATTTTTAGACGATTTGCAAGAACATTTAAAGTATCCTTGCCCTCCGCAACTTTGTTTAACAGCTTCTCGCAATGTCAATTCCTTCGTAATCATTTCAGTTTCCGTTTATTAAATTTTTCACATAGGATTTGGTTTTTGAGATTGTCATCTATCTCACAAGGTTAAACCGAATATATTACAAGAAATTTATACCATAACCATTCAAAAACTAAATTTCTAAAACCATTTATACATTTTTTTAATTTTATAAAAACTAAAATAATCATTGCAAAAAATTGTTGAAATTTATGACTAATAACTAAACCATTTTTTTGAAAATAATATATAAAATAAATTCGTATAAAAAAGTTTAAATTTCAGTTAATTATAATATGGCAAATATTAAAAAAGTTTTTTGTCATTGCGATAGCTAAAATTTTCCTGCACGGGATTTGACATCGTTACTGTATCAGTCTGACCTGCTGTAGACACTTCATGAAGTGTCCAGACAGATACTGTAATTCTACCTAATTACAGTATGAGTCCAATGCAACTGGAACTTCTCGAAGTATCTGGACATTTCACGAAGTGTCCAATTACGCTATGTGTCTGCGACATGTATATGTACAGGGTGATTCAGTTAATTTCTGACCATTTCACTCGAATGACGTGCATTAGGGATAAACAATTGAAAGAATATGAGCGCCATATCGAATTTCTAAATAGTTGGAGTTTGTATTGTCGCAACGGCGCTGCATGAAAATCGTATTGTTGAAAAATGGCGCCCGCTTTATCAAACAGAGCAGAAATGCAAGGTT